>VOMN01128641.1:0-32666 GCA_014899125.1 Orchestia grillus
CATTAGGTTAGGTTAGATGATCACGTGTACCATATATAACCCACTCCGGAGGCAAAGCGTTAAGGGGCATAATACTGTTATACTTTCGGTATAATTAAAATATGTACAACTACGTTTATCGGACAGTTGTATAACAGCAGTCACGTACTATATACACGGCGTTTTAATTTTAAAAATTATATATGGGAAGAGCTACACATACTCATTCACAAAACTTAACTGCCACCCGTGCTCCTGACTGCCATTTTCAGTCCTAAAAATTAGATTTTCATCTGTCCCTCAATTCACACAAGAAAAATCTGATTTACTCGATTTCCTGTTGATCGCGTGGAGCCCAATGCTGATTTTAGAGAACCTGTTATATCATGTTTTTGAATTTCCCGACCCCAGTGCATGGGCAATAAAGGTATAATCCGGTGGAAAATTACAAATCATACTGCGTAATCCTTACAGCATACTACAGCCATGTCTGAAACGTTAGTATTCCACCTACATTAATCTCAATGCTTCTACTGCCTTACAAAACTGCACACTCAAGTTTATATACCTGGAAATCTAATTTTACCGCCGTTAATTACTAGCAAAATCACGAGTCCAGATGTGTTCAAGGAGGAAAAGTTTCTCGTTTCATCGCAGCTGCTTCAGCGAGTGCAGTTTCACCCACACTGCAGGAGCCTCATTTCGTTTCGCCCGTCCCACGAGCTATGCGTAGGACATGGTGGTTACTTCGGTAGTTGCCAGATGTTTTTTTTTGTTCGGTTCTGGCCATGATTTCGACAAGTCGAACATTTAAAAAAATCACTTTATTATCACTCCAAGATTTACAATATATTAGAATAACTTATAATGTTACTCCGAAGCATGTTTCCACTCAGGTTCTCTTAGAATTTTGCCTTTAATATTGTACTTCATGTCCCATTTGAATCGCAGTTCATTCTTGTTCTCCAATTTAGAGTTTATTAAGTAATTAGGTAGACTCCAACTGATTATCCACTGATCTCTGATGAAAATCTAAATGATTTCACATCCATGTTCTTCAACTTTTTGGATCAAAACGCATTCGTCATGAGCGCTCAGGAGCTTTTTTAACAGCTAGTCGGTTCAGTGCTTCAACTTCCAAGGGATTGAACCGCCGACACCTTCCTACTGAAGTCAGCTCCGTGAGCGTGATGCGGCGACTCAGCCTAGCGCAAAACGTCCTCTGCCATCAGCTCACTGAACAAGCACCTAAGAAATAACACAGGTAGTACCAGTGGCTTGTTATGGCATCTTGGTGCAAAAATAGTACCAATGGACCAAAAATTACACCAAACACCATAGCCACCGGGCTAAAACCAGTTTCACGATCGTACTGCGACAACTCAGCCAGACGCAAAATTTCCAGTGCCATCAGTTGACAGGACGAGCTCCTCAAAAATAGGGGATCAGTCGGTTGGGTCCTCCTGAGCAGCGCCAGAACTTCTCCCCCTCACCTGCTCCCCTCGCCTGCCCTCAGGCCCTCACTGCTATCAAGGGGAGCCGGTGAGGGCCTGCCTCTTCCCTCACGCGCTCCTCCCTCATCCCTGTGGCGCCCTCATTGGATTACAATCACCGAACAAGTCCTTTCTGTGCCATTAAGTGCAAAAAACTGGCACATTCTCTCCAATGCTGAAATTGTAGTTTCTCTCTTCATGATACTTGTTGTCGTTAAAGTTAGTCCCTAGGAATCAGTCGATAAATAATAGTGTTAGTGAATAGGAGTGACTTAAACGTTGTCCTGTTTTAAATTCCTTATTATGAATTTTTTATTACACTAGAGTTACTTATATTCTTCCGTAGACGGCCACTCGAAGGCAAACTGTATGATGCAATAATGAATTAATATTGTTAATAATAATGTTTATGAAAACGACGGTGAGGAGAAGAAATAGTTTAAAAATGTACTTAAGTTTAAATAGTTTAAATGTAGCTACGTTGTACTTAAAATGGTCTGCATGGTCAGACCAAGCCTTTAAAAAATATTTGTCAATGTGGCGAAAATAATAAACGCATAAATTTATGCGCGCAGATTTTTATATGAACATTATTGCAACTGCTCTGATGCTAATGTATTTCTCCAAAGACTGACGACTGAAGTCTTACTACCGCTGAGAACGAATATTAACTTCGTACATGCAAACCGTATCCTTGAACATTTACGTGACTAATAAAACTCATTTTTACTTTTACAAGCGAAGATTTTAGTACGACGTAGTTTCTGTGAAGTAAAAACCGGTGTAATTCAGGACTGAATCATCATGCGACGTTCTTCCCTCAGCTCGCGATCATGTGAAAGCATCATCAACTTACGTTTGTACAAAGATCGCATTTTGACTCTTTTACCACCCCACCACAAAATGTCATCTGGACTAAGTAGCGCAAGTTATCGATATAAAACCGAGTTGAGAGCAATTCATGTGCAAAGTATGGCAGTGCAATTCATGTATTGAAATTTGAAAGCGAGAATATACTGTAGCTTGAGACAGTGAAAGTACATAAGGGGCAATCTTTGGCACCTGAAGTGACTGTGTAGAACGCCCGGGAATGAGGTCAAGCAAGCGCTATCTTAATGTTCTGCAGCATCCAATCAAGCGTCCAAATGTCCATTGTAGACCTGGGACGTCTACTGTCTGCTGTATTCACTCCAGAGTGGCAATTCAGAGTCATCTTATCTTAATATCCTCACGAAATTCGTTGTGCGTCCAACGAATGGTATGGACCTTCAGAAAATGAGCCCATTTCCATTAAGCCATGAATGTATCGAGGCTATTAAGAGGAGATATCCTCATTGTTTAGGACAGTCCCCCGGTAATGGCCGGCTTACAATGTTCATTAGGAGTAAACTTCCAGCGCCGACGACACGCAAAGCATTTATCGCACCAGCAACGCGGATATATAAAATTCGGAGCCATGAATTCATTAGGTTTTTGGGGGAAAGCTCATTTAAAAGCCTCGTTTGCTTATTTATCGTTTCCTTTTTCTTTATCAGCGTAGCCGTCCGGAACTAGGCTCTGGTGATGGCTAATATTTGCTTCATGCTTCCAACGTTAAACGCGTCGTAAGGTGGTCAAAAATCATGCGTACTTCACGAACAGATTTGCGTACACGAATATTAAACTTAAATTACCAACGTGAGGTGCAAGAAAAGAGATTTCGCCTAGAGTACCGAAAGCCATAAGGTTTCCAATATTCATTCCATTGTTTAATTAACCTGACAGAACTTTTCCAAAGAAAATGTTTACTGTATGCATGAATCAATTTCATCACTCTTTGTTTTAACATTCTGATCGTTATTTTTGCGAATTTAACAAATGTTTGTGCTCTTAATAATCGCTACTCGCATAAAAGGAGTCTAGATACAGTTCTTATCTTAGAACAATCCCTGAAATGCTCCGTGAATTACAGGAAGAAGTTTGTGAGAAAATTTTTCTTTCAAGTGTCAATATTCTTTTCTTGGTGTGATCTTTTGCATATCAGAGGCTAATTTCAAGTCTCTATCAAACTGATTTTGCGAAGTGTAACATTCAAAATCTCTTCATGTACGATTAAATTGTGTTATACTCTCTCCGATTCATTATGAGGGTTTTTTTAAGAAACTTAGTGGCTGCTTCATTTACATTATTTAACACAACGAAAGCTCATTGGGTAAACAATTATATTCTTTACCTCACAGTTCTGAGTTAATCAAGGAAGCACTTATCGTAGAAATTCATAATATATCCGTGAAATATTCTTCAGAAAAGTTCTCTGAAAGGTCCAAATCTAAGATATTCTGATGTAATTTTTTTACTCACGAAGCGAGTACAGTACCAACGAGCTTCATGCTGCCTTGAACTTGTCATTTTCCTAGCATGAAAACGCTTCCTCTGCCCAAACTCACGCACTATAGTGTGAAGACACAGGTCCGAGGTGAATCATATTTTTTACCACTTTATTTTGACGCTCGGCAATGATGAATGATAGACCTCTACTGAAGTCAACAGGCCCTTCTATGGTTCGGTTATGCTTTGAACCCCACCGTAAGCTTGATCTTTGCATTAAATTCCTACAATATCATTTGATGGGCAGCTTGATGCGTATATGAAGCCGTGAAAATTATGTTATTCAATTGAATGTCGAGTGAGCTTTGAAGTTAATTTCTTCCAATGAACAGTGCTACGTATGCTATGTGTATAAGTGTACACTGTATACAAAACAAACCAAATGTTTTCGATAATTCTCAGACTTCTACGTGCCTGTACTTCCCTCTTTGCTGAAATGACAGACCCTTTTTTTTATTTTAGTACTCTTCAAGAGTTAATGGCAAGGTTGAGTTTCTCAATTAGCGTGGATTTATAGTACACCACAGAATTTTGTTTTCCTTTAGCTTTACAATTGTGAAAAACTGGAGTCAGGCGGAAAAATTCAAGAATGTGGAATAGATATCAACTGCTAAGCAGTTATCATCTTTTCCACCGTATTGCAGCAGAAGGAATGTGTTGTTGGAGTTCTCGAATTGGCTGCAATAAGCATAGACTAAATTTCACAAGGTATCCGTCCATAGGGTGTCCTTCTCTGCCACGATTGCGTCCGTCGTCTCAGGGTCCGATTAACCAGAGATCATTACTAGACACTTGAGTTGAAGAGTCTCATATCGCATGGTGTTCTGATCTTAATTACGCTTTCAGATTACGGAACTACAAGTCAATGTCGATGGCCTTTAAACATTCAATAACATGAAATGAGGTTGTAGAAAGTAAAGGAGTTTATAATAAGGTAGAATGTTTTCATGGTCATAAATTTTCGTATCTTAAACGACATAGAAATCTTTATGGTTTACTTATAGGGAATTGATCAAATGATACGAGTAAGTATGCTTGTAAAAAGAATTCAAAAAGTAAGAATTAAACGGAAATATAATTGTAAAGTTATACTGCTTCAAAAACAAAATTTAAAATCTGAAAAAATTGTCATGAAATTAAGAAGCCTTTGCCAGTACACATTCCATCTAGCGTTGTTTTCACAAATACGAATGAATAACTTGTAAAAACAGAAGCGATGTCAAACAGACAAAACTAAAATCAAATTTTACACGAGTACATTCGCTACTTGAAAAAATAAGTATATAACAAGCTGGTTATATATTTTGACTACCAGAACTGAATTTAACAAAAAGAAACTTAAATCCATCATTCGAAATATTGAGAACAAATTTCACAATTCCGGAATTGCCTCATGACTCGTAGACGCACTCTTAATACACTTCTATCGCAGCGATTACGAACAGCTCGACGTAAGTAGTGAGCTATCCAAAGGTTCTTTTTTAGAAAAATATTTCACTGGATAAAAACTACGAATTACAAAGTTTGGGACACCTTTCCAGAAGTTATTTATTTCTTTTAGATTATATTACTCCTAATAAATGATCTATTTTGATATATGCGTTAATAGCGTTATCAAACGTTCATGTTAGCATGACAGCTCATCTCGACACGGAAAAGCCTTCTCACAAGCACAAGGCCTCCTAGTCAGTAATTTACATTCATGCTGCAGAGTTCGAGGTCGTGTTTTAGCGCAGAATAATGACGCAATTTTAGGCCTAAAATACATGGGCACGCTGGAGCCTTTGCATTTACGTGATAAAATTCGCTTCTGTTTCTCCCTCTTTAATTGACGGATATTGTTATCTACACTTTCAAACACATTATAGGGAATTTATGTCACATGTTCAAGCCATCTTTCCTTTATTCGAAGTCATTTACTTATTTTCTCGTCTGTTCTTAACGATTAAAAGTTTAAATGATAAAAAGTTTTGCTTCAAAAAATGGTTCATTTTCAATATATATATATGTTTTTTTAATTTCAAGATGTACCGTTAAGCACAAAGAAAATTCGTCGAATCTAAATATTAAAGATCAAATACTTTTATTCGGCCATGTCACATGGTGTTGATTTCAATTGAGTTTTCTTGGCATTGATTTCATGACTACGGAGCAGTAGAAGTTTTTGATTCAACCTTTCATAAATTGTAGGCAAGTACATTCGAGAGGAAAAAGATGCTGAGGTATGAATCAATCTTTGCAACAAATGTTTCTTTATGAGTGATCCATTTGCGCTGAATTCAACATGAGCTCTAATTCATATTTTGACTCTGCCAGACGCTGTAGGTGTCCTGAAACATTCATTCGAAGATAATTTTGAAATTATTCATTTTTTAGTAGCATTTTACTGATCATTTTTTACAGGACTGGATGCTATGGACTTCGTAATGGCTAGTTCCCTTACTGCATCTTTCGTTGCTCAGTACAAGCAGCAGTTGTTCAGACACTGCCGGCGTTGCTTTGGGGCGACTGTGTCAGGCTGTAATGAGCTAACTTTGTGTCGCGTATCTCCAGCGGGACTTCGATGTCGAGTTATGCGTCAATACGCAGCGCCTCCGAGTTCCTTAGATGGGCCTGCGTGGAAAATTTTGGAGCGATGGAAGACCATGACAACCTCGTGCATTCAACTTGGAGCTAAACGTGTTATTAGATGAGTAATTATACCTCTTCTAGTTTACAGGATTCAGAGGAAAACTAGAATATTTTCTTTTCTAGTACCATGGCAACCTCGTGCATTCAACTTGGAGCGAAGAGTGTTAATGGATGAATAATTATACCACTTCTAGCTTACAGGATTCACAGGAAAACTAGGATGTTCTCTTGTCTACTACCATGACAACCTCATGTATTTAACTTGGAGCGAAGAGTGTTAATGGATGAATAATTCGAGTGGAACAAGTTTACAAGGCTTACTCTTCTGGTTTACAGGATTCAGAGGATAACTAGATTTTTTTCTTTTCTAGTACCATGACAATCTCATGCATTTAACTTGAAGAGAAGTGCGTCACTGGATGAATAATTATACCACTTCTAGTTTATAGGATTCACAGGAAAGCTAGTTTGTTTTTCTTTTCTACTTCCTTGTAAAACCCTATTTCCCTATTCCTAACGCCTTGTTCCACTCGAAGGACTTAAAAGAAGATGATCAATTTCGATGTAATTTTTTGGGTGACAAACGATTCATTTAAACTCTTCTCTTGGGTTCGTTGAGTAAATTTTATCTCAACTGTATTAATTAAAAATCCTTAAAAACAGAACTTATTTCATCAGAGGCAAAGTAATGCAGGATTAAGGCATTTCAACTCATTCATGCTGGAATTTACTTCTCACTGACAATTACCCTGTTTCATTTTGTAATGCTTGTGTGTTTGAATGAAAAAAACATGAAAGATTAAACTACCAGTTGCCCTAGGCGTCATACTCGTAAACATATATTGAAAACAGAATTTAAGTTCGTTATAATGTGAGAAACCTGAAAAATTGAAGTATCTAACTTGGCCAAATTCTTTGCCATTCGGTACTAATGAGCTAACGTGAGACCGTTTTCGAGATGTAACTTGGGCAAGCTTCTCTCGCCCTCCGGTGGGGTGCACGACGCGCTGGTAGCGCTCTCCTCGTACGACTGAGAAATGGAGGTCTGACTCTATCCTGAGCGAGTGAATTTTTGCCAAGCCACGGACAAGAAAACTTGAACCTTACATTCTTCACATCACTCTCAGGCGCCAGCGGTTATAAGGCATTAATTTTCACTACAGCGGTATTGCAACTTGAATTAAAAATTGAAAACTTGCTTGTTCGTGAGATAATTACGCTCCAAGCATTCTTGAATCCTATTTTCTATCAAAATGCTGAAGATGTTACTATTTAAAACACAGCAATGTACTATATGTCGGCTGAGTCGGAATTAATAAGGTTTCTGTCTTCCTTTTTCTCCATCTTTCTGTCTTTACTTCTAGAGCTGTGCTCGTATTTACGACGGTGCAGCGCTCACTAGCTACGTTACCCAGCAATGTAACGCAGTGATCTTAAATTTGAGCTTCAAAATATTAACATGAAATAAGAAAATTACATAAGAATTCATACTCTCGCCTTTTGCGTAAAATGTTTGAAGTCAATTTCCTGAAAACAAATTTTTCTTTTTTGATGAACGGGACGACGTGCGCATGCATCAAATTTTTATTTTCAGGGTAATGATTGAAGTTTCACCAAGATTGATGCTCTAAATTCAAATGAGTTTCGGAATTGTTCCTCTAAATATTTATTTATTCGAATCTAATTCAGAAAGAATATAATTGTCTCAATTCAGGATGGTGTATTTTTAAGAAATTGATAAAATTATGTACACGACCTGCTTCCGCATTACATGCAGGGTATTTGAATTGAATTGAGACTTCTATAACGTTCAGCTAACTTTGTTTTCTAAAATGCGTATAAAAATTGAACTACATAGATTACACGGTCACCCAAGCTAACCCGAGTCTTGTAACTTACCAAGCAACAGCTGAATGGTTATTGATAAGCAACAGCTGAATGGTTATTGATACCATTCTCTGGAACTAGGCTGGACTGCACCGTGCTCAATCCTACTTTAATTTGAAGGAGAATTCGTGACCAGAACCTCCAGTTGAGATGCGGTCTCGTGCTCAGCATGCAGCTCGCGACCTGCTGAGGTCAGCGAGCTGACGTAACGAGCCAAATGCTGCCCGACTCCCTGATTATCTACTGGAAATAAGTTGCTCTGCTCGAAAAATATTCGGATTTTCGTACGAGCATCACTGACACTGGAAATTTTTCTACGTATGATTCCCTCCAACACTGCGCTGAGTTATTGCAATACGAGAGCGATGGTTCAGGAGGCTTGCCAGGGATGGATGTCTTGTTCTGTGCGGTCAACGAGATGTTTGAGAAGTCCTCATTTGCTGTATGATTCATCGTTAGCTGGTCTCCATCTTTTCAAAATGAAGCTAAAATATTTGTATGCTTTTGGCGCTCTTCAAAAATTTGACATCACCTTTCTGCTTCTGATAAAAACATCGTTCTGGAAAAGAATACGTTTGCACTCGTTCGGCATCAATAGCTAGTCAATACGTCGTGAGTATCGCCAGCAGTAACTATGCAAAACGCTGATTTCAGCATCATATTCAACATTTCAACATGATTTCTCAGTTGCTGCAGTGGCGACGCTGAAGAGAAATTGTTCAACCTCTGCAAACTTGATCATTGAAACGAGTGAATTGATGCGGTCCACGGCGAGTCGCTTGGCGTGCGTTGCATGTTTGTTTCAAGGTGTTTCTCATTTGCCTGTGCAACTTTACTCGCCAAAGTGAACACATTTGTGAGCCTCACGGAGTTGTCGATGCCGGGATACATGAGCGAGTGTACGCAACGCTCGAGCAGGCGCCAGCCAATACTGTCACCTCTAATAGGCATTGGAAGGCAAACAGCGAAGCCTAAATTACCATAGAAATATGACCACTACTCCTCTTAAAATTCAGATTAGGGGCTCTAAATGCAAACAGCGCGCGCCTCTGCACAGGGGGACTTTCTCCCAGTCAGCAAGCAGTTTTTGCTCCTGAGTGGCCGGACGGAATCGGTGGAACGCAGAGCCTGAACGTCAAGTTTCTCGGCTACCAATGGAAAATGTTTTGTATCGTTAACTTTTGACATTTCGAAGCCTTATAATTGACTTTAAATTACTTTTCTTCCGCATGAAAAATATCACTTATAATACGGAAGTAGCATACTTCCCTCTGCCTCAGCAGGTCCTAGGTTTGATTCGCCGGTCGAAGCGCTTCTCTTGAAAGAGCAAGACTAAAACACTAAATTCTTAGAATAGGCCACACCGGTGGGGCATGGGATGCGGACTCGAACTACTTCCATGGTGTAAAAAGTGCTGGTGGCTGGTTACGGATCATTATTCAGTTTATAGAAATGCTTCAACTAAAGAATAAAAATAATTTTCGTACGAATACTTCCAAGTACAAATTTTACTAATTCAACGTTTCCACTTAAATTTATTTATACTAACTTAAAAGTTTTTTTATATATGCAGTAGAAGTCAATCTCACCGTTGAACATCATTGCGATAGCATACGTCGACGCATGATGGTACCACAAATTGAAACATTCGCTGCCTAATAATACATAAAATTTTCGATCCATTAAGAATCTACAGCATATGTTCATATATTACTGAAGTATTATTTCTGAGAGAACATTAACTTAGTTTAAAAAATCACCAAAAATTCAACAATCCACTCAACAATTCCCGCAAGCGATTATAGAGACGACAATGAGTGCTCTAACCTTCTCTTTATTTTACACAAAATGTGAAGCAAAATTGCGAGGTTCCTTTAAGAGGCGCATGCAGTAGCACGAGGCCGAGCTGAGGAGGTGCGTGGGGCCCCAAAAGAGCGGAGTTGGGCCCGACTTTTGCGGCGAATTTTTGGCGTAGCGGTGACATGCGACACTCAATGCCGCTCTCCGCCCAACTTATGAAGGGGTCCGAATAAAAAGTCTTCTTGGTCTCAAGAAAAATGTTTCTGCTTCATAAAATTGAAATCCAAGCGAGATTAGGGACGTGTGCAAAAAAATGGCGTGTGCGATGGGAATTAATGTGATTAGATATTGATTGCAATCCGAGAAAGGGTTTGGAATGAGGAAAAATATTTAAAAGATTCTGGAAGCTGTAATTTTAGTTAAAAATCTAACAGTAGTAAATGGATTTTCTGAAAAACAAGAGAATCATTTCATTCTGTTTCTTGAAATTATTTTAAAAGTACTAACTCGCTTCATTTTTCTAGCCCATTTATTCCAAACTTTCCTTTTGCTCAAGTCAATGACTACTAGCCTCAAGTGTTATTGGAAGGTATTCAAACTTCTCATATAATTCCAAACAAAAGTTTTAGAGCACGATTCAGCAGATCGTTCTAATAGAACTAATAATTTTTGTGGTGATCCTCTATTCAAACATCGGTGGCGTGAAGTACTAAATTTATGTGTAAGCTTTTTTCGAATGTCCAATTTTCACCATTTTTTGATTTTGTGCAACCTTCAAATCCACACATTCTCTAATTTTTGTGGTTGCCGGATAAAACTGAATAAAATACCTACAGGAAAAACCCTGTGACCTGATCCTATGCCGTCATACACCAACCACGTTCGTGAAGGAGTTAGAATTGAAAGCCTTAAAAAGCAGAAACATGTAGAGTTCGATAAATGGTAGGTAGTATTTCCTTCCCTTAAGACAGCAGATTTCGCTTCAGCATGGATTGAACGCATGGTGCTTTTATTCATAATAAGAATAATAATATTTGCAGTGGTATAGTATTGCTATCAGGTTCGTAGTTGTTCAGATACGCTATCAGTCGTCAGTAATGTTCCTACATTCACATAATCTTTTGACTCAAAGCTTTGTTGTTACACCTACACCTAATGCTATGTACAATTTTACGTAACTTTTACTGTGTTTTTGTACGCTATACGTCTCCTTTTCTCATAGGGAAAGATTTCTGCACACAGGGGTTCTTCATTCGTTGAGTGTTGTTTTAGCTCCGAAAATTTGAAGCGCTGAGGGATGAATGGTCCAGTTATGATCATGATGATTTCTGAAGGTTTCAAGTGCGACAGTGGTGACAACATTTCACGAGTAAGCACAAAGGTGAACCGCGTCTCCAGTGTTTGAAAGCATTTTTAAGTATTCTTTGAAGATTTAATTTTAAATCTGTTATCATATTATTATCATGCAAAACTTTCACGAACGAAGGGGTATGCATGGTTTTGAATGTAAACTTCATGCTCCGACGTATTAATTAAACTGAAATTGCATTGTGCAATTAGCACTCTGTCCATGTTCTTTCACATGCATTGAATTGCTCACAAGCATCCAGTGCATACATTGATCGTTTGGAATTTCAATACGAGTCTTTGAATCTCACAATGAATTATTAGCTCTTGGACTCATTTTTAACACCAGGCAAATGCTTTACACTTTAAAATAATACAATTGTTTTGAAGATCGTGGGCCACGCTATTTTGGATCAAGATGGGCCATTGTAAGAGCAAAGAAGCTCATAAAAAGGGATGTCCGTTTTTCGTTCTATTGGATGGAAAGAATAGACTTTTAAGATGGGCTCCACGATACTGAAATAATATTATTTTAATGTTGTATTCATAATTTGGGCTCCTGGTGAAAATTTATGCAATTTTAGTCTCAAATATTTGAGAAAATAGGACTCCATAAGTTGGTACATAAATCCCGAAATATTCCAGAAAGACTGAAGTGATTTCATAGATCAGTTAACTCAGAAAGTGCTATGAATATTTGCTCACATGTTGAGAAGTTCACGCAGTTCACATCAGCATATGCTTCAGAGACACTGCAGAAAACAGCTTTGCATATGAACACAGCAAACAGAAGCCATAAAAAGTTGAGCTGTAGCTCCAAGCTCTCTCACAAAACAACTTGCTCCTCGGATGTTTTTTGTGCTGCCACGGACCGTGCAGGCTTCTTCTTCGTGCGCTCCAAAATGAGGAACGTTCTTTTCGAGTCACAATAATCATATACTGCAGTGGCGCGTGGTACCTTTTCTGAGTTGAACTCGAGTGGTGTCTCGCAACAAAGAAATTAAACAGGTGCAGGACAAATGCTAAGGCGTATCGTGCGGTGCTCTCCTAAGACATTTCACAGTTTGGAAAACGGGATACTTACCTTCACATCGTTTCGTTTTCTGTCCTCGAGCATTTAAGATGTGTTGATGTTATTTTAGCCCTATTGTTGTGACTCATTTCCTTTTTTCTCTGAGAGTTCATTTCATAAGTAAATTCATAATCACAGTTCAATTCAATTTTTTTCGATTGTACCAGTAGCAACTGCTGATGAAATTTAAATTAACTTTTTCCGAATCAAAGTTGAAAATTCGTCGATAATTTTTCAGTGGATATATTATTTTTTATTCGCCAAGTATTCTTTACTCTTTTTAGGAAAAATTTGTTATGATCATTGAAGTAAACAATTATTCCTACGCAATGATGATCATTATCACCGACTTGTTTTTCTCTTATCGAAAACTGCCAATCTGGAATGAGTTACATCAGTTGTGAGAGAAGAAAAACACGGAGCTGAAATTTTTACTTCGTTTTCGCCATGATTCATTCTATTTTGAATTAAACGTAAATATCTTCATAAAAGTTTCATTGAACAGAGTTTTAAAAAACAA
Source organism: Orchestia grillus (assembly GCA_014899125.1). NCBI lineage: Eukaryota > Metazoa > Arthropoda > Malacostraca > Amphipoda > Talitridae > Orchestia > Orchestia grillus. The sequence continues at coordinate 13,097 of VOMN01128641.1, forward strand.
CTAACTTCAACCCTCATACACTGCAATATGTAAATTTGTTCAATGAATTGGGCTAGACGAAGTATTTGTTTTCTCAATTTGACAATTGTATCTTTGGTCACTCATCCTTCAGCGATCGCACAAAAATTGACGGTCGTGGAGCTTGTCCCGTCGTTTACCTTGAGGCGGGCGTAAAAAGCCGGTGCCATTCAATTTTAGAGCATCGTAAAGACGCTGCATCAGTGCAAACGTCCGTGCCTCTCATCACAATGTGCACTGAACACGCCCCATATTCTGTGTGAAATACTACTCAAAAGTGTGCTTCGTGTCTCACGCTCTGCCGACTGCCTTTTGCTTCAGCTCAACTCTCCCTAATTCAAGTAGTGCTGTAAGAGCTATGAGTAGCTCGGTTGGTTCTTAATGGGTCCTGCGGAATGTATTGGTTAAAATAACTGTTTTAAAGTCAAACGTGGGTACTTTCTACCACAAGCTGTATGAGGTAGAATATTGGCATACCCATTCAGTTTACTGACAGTCGAAAATCCTCCGAGTTAAATTATAAATATTGATATCATAAACGGAACTTCTGAAAACTACACCCAATTGGTCAACCGACGTTTTCAATAGGATTTTGGAGTCTCCAAGAGACAGATTAAAATGTCTTTGCAATGTAAATAAACTGCATCCCATGATCAAGACAAACTTCTATCCTCCCTCCAAAGTTTTACTATTCCAAACAATTTTACTTTGTTTTTCTTTGATCGAAGAACAGTGGAATAAAATTTCTAATGATAGCACGCATAACTCCTCATCTTGCACCAATCTGGAATATGTATACTTCCCAGTAACGTTGAATATCCACGGAAGTAATCCCCAACTCCGTATACAATGGTATCAAAGGAGGTTCTCATACATTTTAGTTTTTTCAAACTGAAAAATTCGATGCTAAAATACATTCGAAGACATTAGTTTCCATGTTATAAGCGTTGGAGTCCGCATAGTGCATTCAATACTCAGGAATGGAAGTTGAGACCTGAGAGGATGTCATAGTGAAACGATGATCAGATGATAACCTGATCAATAAGAGTTACGATGTCAACAAATCACTAATTATTGCCAATTCAGTACATTGTGCAGCGATAACGGCCGACTAAAGTCAAGTATTCAGCTCCATAAAACTGAAATTGGTAATTACGAGTAGTTTTACATTCGTGTCACAAGGTTATAAAAGCGAAGAGAAACATTTCGGGGAATTTTTGCCATTTTATGGGGATAGAATCGAAACGCAGCGATAATTACGACCCTTTCCGATCCACTGTTACTTCCTGTGAAGCTTGCGCTTCAGCTAGTTCCATGTAGAACTAAGTTTCTATTTTTATGCGAAAAAATTTTCTTATACCGACAGCAATCAAAAGCGAAAATTTTGTTTTGTTGGAATGTAGAACTCAAGAATTCGAAGTTCTGTTTTGATGAAAAGAGAAGAAAGACCATTAGAAAATTTCAGTTGCACTCGAATATGAAAGAGAACCAAAAAAAGAGCATCTCCGATGCCTACCACAGGTAAGCTCTGCGACTACAACGTCGAGTTAAAGTACGACTTCTCGTGAGCAACACGTATGTTTACGAGTTTATGCGAGAAAAAATCGCATGTCCATCTGTAGAACCCATTTTCCGAAAAAAAATAACTATCCGAAAACGTTTCTGTTTTCGCATAAATATTAATTGAAATAACTTTTTTTAACTTTTAGGCCAGATTTTTGAGAATTTTTTTCAGAATTTAAAAATGGGGAACTTCACCTTCTTATCTAAGAGAACATTAGGCTGATGGCCCATGCCCGCACTTTGTGAAATATATATACATTGCCATGAAATGTATCCAAGTTTGTCCTTTGAATTTAAAATCATTTTACATCTGCAATTTAAATAGCGTGCTTTCCTCTTGAAGATATTAAGTTGATATTTTATGGTTGCATCTTGGGAGAGTCCGTTATAGTAACAGCATTGGCACACACAAATACAAGTGGCCTTACTACTTTTCCGTGCAATTGCTGAGGAGTTGAACACAGTCTTAGTACGTTCTTAAGAAATCTTGTAAAGATTTTTTTGCATTTCACTCACAGCTTTTGTGTATAAATATAACACGGAGCTAGAAAAGTCCAAGAAGCATTGACTTGGATCACTAAAATTCATTTTACCATGCACGCTAATTGTCTGTTTTCACCTATTTCGCATAGGCAAAAAGTCCGAGGAATTTTGCCGCGGCCATAAAAAATCAGTTTAAAAAAACAAGGTTTAACATGTCAGAAGAAATCACTGAGTGCTTACCTTGCTGCTGGGTACCTGCAATCAGTAATGCGCTGACTGTAGTCAGCTATTGTACAGAACAGATCCTCAGTGAAAGAAGACCCTTTTGGAACAGTGGAAAATAGCCATATTGAGACATGAGCGAATATCAAATTTCAAGTGAAACTCGAATGGAAAGGAACGCAGATCCCGGAGACTTTAGTTCAAGTTTACGGTACTACTGCTACAAAGAAAGCTGTAGTCTGCAAGTGGTTTCGCAGATTCAAGAAGAAAGAGACGACCTTGAAGACGACCAGAAAACCAGAAACATGAAAAAATTACCAAAATATTCAGGCTGCCCAAAATTTACTTGAAAAATATAGAATAAGAATTTAATTTCATTGAAGAATAACAGTAAATCAGCTAACTATGTCCCTAGACACTTCATATGGCTCGGTAAATTCTACTCTGCACGATAATTTGGGACTGAGCAAGCTTTCAGTACGATGGGTTCGGTAACGAAAGCGTTGCACCTGAATCTTCGAAGTGATCTGTCCTTGACGATATTGAACAAAATTGAAGATAATGAAAAGTATTTTTCGGGCAAAATCATCACCGGAGATGTAGCTTGGATCTACCAGTATGATCCTGAATCCAAACAACAGTGAAAACAGTGGTTCCCACGTGCATCATCGAGCCCAATGAAGTCCAAATAGCAAAGGACGGCTCAAAAAGTGATAGACATCATTTTCTGGAACTTAGATGGGATGATACTAATAGATTATCTCAAAGATCAAAGAACCGTAACAGGAGCAGACTATGTTAATGTTTTAAGGAAGCTGAAAGACGCTTTGGTCAAAAAATGGAAAGAGGAAAAAATTATGCGAACTTTTTGATCCGCCTTCGTAACTGATGAGTTAAAATGCAGTTACGGGTCTGAGAAACCTTATTGCCAGTCAATTTCCCAGTATATAGTCGGGAGGATATCGTCCTTTCGTCATGTTCCGTTAGATTGAGACAATTTTATCCGACATTCCCTTGGTATGTATGACGGGTTCACGAGTCCGTCGCTCGCATTTGCAGGCCTGAGCGCACGGCAGCAACCTAGCACGCCAGGCCGCGACGGTGTCGATTGTCTCTCGAGGAGTCGCTGGGTCCTAATCACATCTCTGGGCCGAGCGTCGAGAGTCCAAAGCTGTTCGTTAGGAGAGCCCCTCGACTGATCAAATTATTGCTCGAGACACGGCCGCAGTACAACATACAATTACTGAGCTCAAGCTATTGCCTTGTATTTCCAAGGTTCGTTCCTTCGCGGCCGCTGATCGAATTACCACGAGCTTGGCAATGCAGCTCAAAAATATGCGAGCAATTGCGAAAAGCGTCTAGCTTTAAAACGGCTAGGTTAAACAATATAATTTTTCCAGGGAATTACGTTCTATTTTACAAATATCTTTTTAGTTTTGAATTATACCAAAATATGAGAAAGTTGAACATAAACAAAATTTTGAGTCATGGAATCGTACACAAAGGCTCATCGAATTTTGAGATGCTCTGACACTTTTTATCTGCTTTCAACTATTCTGTCCGCTGTTGGTGTAATGAATTTAGAACCGTCAATAAATTATGAGGAAGAAAATTACTGATTGATCATGGTGGAAATTATTCATTTCGTTCGCGCGAGGTCCAAAATTTAAAAAAATTCTTCTTCGACCTTCACTTTATTCGGAAAAATTCGTGTGTAAAATAACTTCGCAACACTCACGTCAGAGTGATAACTTGAATGAACGTTTTCGCGACTCAGAGGATTTTCTATACATCGAGAGAAAAATAATGCGATTAGCTCTATTGACCATCCGCAAGCTTTAGGATATCGTATTAAGCATCAAATTCTCATGCAGTTGCACACCATTTGTGCTGTTCGCCAGTTCGCTTCAATCATGATCGTCTTTCCTTGTCAATTCCAGCTCCCAATTACGCTCCCATTGAACTCCCACAGGGAATGAATCGGTAAATTTGACTAATTCGCTAGCCCTGTCAATTAGCGAGAGAAGCTGCGCGTCAGAGGAGCAGCAAAACAAATTATCGGGCCGATTTGAGAGCCCTCTGAAAATATTCTTCCAAAATCTGAATGAGGAGCCAAATTTTTGGAAAGTCCAGTGACCTACGCAGGATTTATTCCGTGAATGGGGTTAAACTTACACACTGCAAATGTGTTTCTTTTTTCGTGAGCCGATTGTGTTGTTTCTCAATAGTGCTTGGATTCAAGTATGCACTAAAATTGTAAACTGTGGCATTCATGCTGGACGGAAAATTTGTATTGAATCAGAAATCCAATGCGTTGTTCATTCAGCGTCAATAATTGATCAACCTCTATAAAATGTATGAATATATGACAATACGCTTCTAAATAAGCAGCTATTAGATTTAAGGTGTACGATTGCATATAAAGATTGTAGCGTTCAGTAACCAAGTATTTATAATTATTTTTTTGACATAATTACAATCAAATCCATAAAGTTAAGACACATGATGTTGACGGAACGCAGGTGGCTCACTTTTTAATAATCTAATACTAAGAAAGATCGTCGCGCAAAAATTTATTCATATATATATATGATAATGAAGTGCCATGTTAGTATAATTAAAAGATCAACTAATGTTCTCGTGTTACTGGGAGCTCTAATGATACTGAAGTACATATATGTATATATTTGCGGTCACGCTCAGTGCCCAGCAAACCACCGGCGAGGGATGTCTCGTCGATTCAGCTGCCTGTCACTTCAGGCATGTCGTGCGAGTAGTCCCGTCTGTGATGAAAATAACAGTAGTGTATTTATATATTTTGTTATATTTTTCTTGTCTACTACAGTTTTAGGTACCACATTAGGAAACATTACTGCAAGCGGCGCTGATATACCTCAGTGTCGTAGATACGATACTGAACATCGTATCGTAATTTTATGTAATCTAAAGGAACCTAAATTTTTGATTTAATAGAACACGCCCTGGCAGTATTTTGATTAACTTATATAGCTTGTTTATGAATAGTCAACTTCAAATGACACGATGAGGAGTAGCTTGACTGAAAAAATTTATTCAGTTTAGGAATGAACTATGGTAAATCCCGTAATTATTCTCGGGGGGAGTACACAAGTATTTAATTACCTACTTGCCCAAAACTCGTTGGTGGACGTTTCTTTCCGACATGAGCTGATGCTCTGAAGAGCTGATGTTGATATCACTTCTCTATTTTCTGATAAAATTCCATGCGAAAAAATTTCTGTCTGGTTATCGGTATCGGCAAATTGTATAACAGTATTTCGGAGATCTCTTTCTTCTCCCAAAAAAGCAATGCAAACAGCCTTTAACCTAGAAAACTCCCTCGTGACCCCGGATCTCAGAAGCAATCGATGTCTCGGCGCCTGCAAGCCTTGGCCGCTGCCCCAGTCTCGGTCAAGTCTGGAGGTTGCCGTTCTTTTCTCACTCGCCGTTTGCGCGGAATTTCGTTAAATAATCCCTAGGTCCACCACGATGTAAGTTCAGGTACGCGTACACAACCTCTGAATCCCCCTTATCGAATTGTTTCGTGCCTACTTACGTAGTGGTTTTCTTGTAGAATGCAACAAATATTTGAATTATTACCAGTTCATCAAATTATTTCATGCCTGCTTGCGCAGTTGTTTTCTTGTGAAATCCAACGGATATTTGGGTTAATTGACAAGGCGCGCGCGCTCAGTAGTAGTACTGTAGTGCGAATTCCTAGCGATTCAGTGACTTGGAATACATCCCGCCGTGCGTGTGCACTCAAAATTTCATAAATTGACGGTAATTTCGGCTAAGTTTGCAGTTCGTGATTGAGTTTCCTAAATTGCATTCACTAGAAAACATTCAAGTAATCACTTTCTCAAAATAAAATGTGTTCATCATGTTCATCAGCTAGAACACATCAGCTTTAATTCATTTAAATGCCAAAGTCTCATGACAATAAGGCATTTAAAAAACTATGGAAATATTAACAACCTACAGCCTGAAATTCTTTCGTAGTCATACTTACAACCCCCAAATCTCTAACAAAAGATCCTCACTCCACCTGACTAGCAGGCGCCTCCCAACTTCGTCCCTCGGGGACGACGCTTTCGATATGTTCACAAATGCTCGTATTTTTTCCGATGCGTTCTCAATTTATCCCAGAGGAGCCCAAACTGGTCTGGGTCTTATTATCCCTGCGGCGGAGATGCGAGTGCGCTCATGCCGAAGCCTCAATACGGATCTTCCGCTCGATTCCAAGAAATTAAAATGCGGCAAATTAAGGGAAGAGCCAAGCAGAGCATGAACTCAATAAGGGGTTCGTCCTCGAGGAAGACGTCGAATCATGTCGAATCAGAAGCAAACTTCGGAAAAATCAATTTTTGTGCATTGTATTCAGTACCTACTGCATGCGAGGCGACTTAAGAGTCCATTTAACAACATTTCATAGTCTATTCATACATAGTTAAAAGGCAGTCTTTAAATATTTCTCATCATTCTTTTGTTGCTTCCCCCCCAGTCACCACTTGACTGAAGTGCCTCATGCTAACTGAGCTGTCGATTAACGCGTGCTTGTTCGGGACTCGCTTAGCACGATTAAACTGAACTCCTCCTCGCAGACCAGAGCGGTGGAGGAAGTAAAGAACTATTGTCCCGTATTACAATTCAATTGGAAGAATTCGGCGGCAAGAACAATGAGAAGCCCCTTCTTCCGCAAAAATTTTCGTATACAAGGCCATTGATCATGTTTTAGGGATGCTTAATGGAGCATAAATTTTCCACCGAAAATGCGCCAGATAATTACTGTAAAATCACACATACTTAATGAAACTTATTGTTGACCTATGTGATTAAAGAAACTCTAATATGAATGATGAAAAATAGCAAGGTCTTCTGAGTCTCATAATGAAACTAAGAAAAGAAGTTGTCTGAGCTGGATGAGTTTACAGATGACAGTAGAAGAGAGATCAATATTTTGGGCTCTATCAAGACGCCCATTTCACGCAAAAGCGTTATGTTATAATTCTGCTCTTCGAATATTAGCAATATTTTATTTATGATTATTGAGAGCGTACAAATTCTCTTTGCTGATATTTTTAATCCCTGCGGTAGTGGTGTTGTATCACCAAGGCTGCATTTTTAGAAGAAAAAAATTTATAATCCTTCTCAATTTTCGTGTGAATTATCCTCGGCATAACTGTTTTCTGTTTGCTGAACTCAGATGTTTATATTAAAGAAGCTCATGCAGTATCTTTTATAAAAGTTTCCCTGCTCGGATCCATAAATTTATGAACTCAAATGATGACAGATCAAAATACAGGTCAACCATCATTACTTTGCAAACTTGTTAACATACCATTTGAGCCTGCAGCCATCGTTACGAAGGAACGAACTCCAGCGATCGTTCCAGCCATCCAGTCCTCACCTGCCGCAGTCTCTATCACTTTTGTCGATGCAGATAAAAAGCAGCGGACGGAAAAGAAAATTCAATAGAGAACCTGGAGGCACGTGGACGAGGGAGACAACGGAAGTGATTAGAAAGAATGGAGATGACAATTTGGGGCGGAGGAGAAGCAGGCAGCATGGAAGGCAGCTTGACTCCTCGGGACTCTGTGACTGAGGCCACTACAACTGAAGAGCAAAAGCCCATGAATGTAATATCTTACTAATGCTGTAATGAATACCGTGGAATATCCTGACTCAAATTAGAATCAGGCATATCAAGCTTTATTCGGATTAAGCAGTGTTGAACAAGGGTTTTCGATGCAAAGCATTGAACTCCATGTCAATCTTAAGGCTTCATGAACTCGTGTTCGAATTGTCAGCTTGGTTCAAGTTTCCGGAAACTTCATGCGACGTAAATGGCGTGATGTTATTATTGACGATATTAGTTCCTAATGAACGCCATGCGTTGTATCGGAGTCAGTGGTGTCTCCAGCACCTCCATGCTTCTTTTCTTCCAGTACGTATATCGTCTTTAATGAATTATTAAAATCCTATTTATCGAGTTGAAATGATATAAGCTTAAGGTGAATCATTTGTAAAGCCTTATTAAAAGAGTGAGGGTCTACAATGAACGTTAATTACTAAGCGGAACGCTTGTTTCATGTTTGCAAACGAAACGGAGGCCAGTTTGTTCCCTATTTCAGAAAGCAAATTGCGGGAAAATAAGCTGTAATTTGTGACATGCTTATCTTCCAAAAAATGTAGCCATAAGTAAATTTTCAACAGAGAACAAGTAAAGGACATGTAAAATTGTTGTTTCACACTTGTTACCGTGGTGTGCTGCGGTGCATTGTAATCATGAGGTAGAAATTTCCCTGTCTGGCGGCCTAGGACAGGAGTAAAATCCCAAGGATGGACCACTCGGCTGGTTCCTTCAGCCATTATCTATAGTCTTCTATTATTTTCGATGGTATTTTATTTTATTCTTCTCAACATCTCATTGTACTCACGAACGTGATCCTGTCTTTACGTTGATGCCGATATTCAAGCTAAAAACTCTTCGAACCACGATGATTATATTTTTGCTTGGATGTATAAGGGAGATAAAAAGATGATCATTTGTAAACATTTATTTACCACAAGTAATTTACATCAGATGCAGGTTTACAATCAAAACAATCAGGATGCTTATTCGTAAAAGATTTGCACCGTGTATCTCTACGAATGCTACGTACTAAGTTTTAAGTGCTTGCTATAGTACAGATAATAGAGAAACATCGCTCGATTTTTTTGCAGGGGTTTCTTTCGATTCCGATGTTCATCAATCCACCCATTTATTGTAAAAAGATGGCTCCCTAAAAGACACAGTCTTCCCGCAAATCTCAGAGATTTTGTGCTCTTTGAAGGATGCGTAGCATGTACTCAGTGGCTTTTGCTGAATTGTGATTCTTCTCGTTGGTGTATTTGAAAAATTAATAACCTCGATAACCAGGAACACTTGTAGCAGGAATTTGTTGTGAGTATATTTTCTAGTTTGTCATCTCAAACATACCCTCAGTCAAATCATGCACACTTTTTTTTTGGAGAAGGCCAGTTGTCTGTACAACCAGCCATGTGTTCGTTGAACGTTTTCAATGCTTCATCTGTCCAGTTAGTTCCCTAATTTTAAGTCTTGAAGATACTGCTAGAATTAAAAGCTGGTGCGAGGTGAAACGGTGTGTAAGCCCAGTGTACTAGCATCGGGATAATCGTTGCACAAGCGATGATGAGTAAGACCAGTAAATTAGTTTCAAAACATGGACCGCGTGAGGTGACGAAACCTCGAGTTTGTTTCAGTTTCCTTCAGCCTCCAGCGGCGAATGTCTGTGAACGTCCTTCTGATCATCGAGAAAGAAGCTCAATATTCCCTTGTGAGTGAAGTGCTCTGAACTGAGAAAGAGAATGGGACTACAGTTGAACTGATCATTTACCACTAGTAATACACATTTTACGAAAAAATGCAACCCAAAAGAAGCAAAAACAATGCGTTAGACTGAGTGGGACACTCAAGTAAGTTATGAAGCGTGAAACTTCTTTCGATGTATTTTTAAATCTATATATATACATATAGAGAGAGAGAGATATACATAAATATATATAGATATATATAATATATATATATATATATAAATCAAATTTAACTTAAGGAACAATGGTATGTGCAAAACCTGGAGGTCAGAAAATAACTTAAAACCAAAAAGGAGGAATATTGAAGGCTCGAAGTGCCTATCATCCAAAAATACTGCGAAAATTTCGATTCTGGCACGAAATATGTCTGCTATTACCGAGCATAAACAAACGATGCTTTATCGGTCTTCATGACCGCCCATAGATTTCCTCTTTCCCTCGGTCTTTAAAATTCAATTGCGGGAACGGTGCGGCTAAGCAAACCATTGCCTCTCGGCCGTGTGTGCAGAGCCAAAAGATCAATGAAATTTCTTACCGTGATCAGAGAGGAGGACCGCCACAAGTGCCACGTAATGGAGACCCTGAAGGTTCAGCCCTAGGCAAGACATGATGAAAAAGAAGGGGCCAAAGCTCCCCATAAGCTCAAATTCGACTGCTCCAAACGTTTCCTTCTTATTTTGCTCTGGGGTTCAAAGCAAAACTTTTGTTATATCTTCGTGGTCAGTGTATAGCCAAGAATCAAAGAGAGAGAAACTTTTTACCTGCACCGAATTCGGTCAATGGAGGTAAAATAAAATTACCGAACTTTGCGCTATTTTAACATCAGCCTTTACGTCATTGCTCACACGCAGGTGTTGCCAACGACTTCTTACGTGGTACGTTACATCTTATTCGCTGTTTGGTAACTATGTATGTGTAGCCGTTTATCGTAGCTACACTTGAAGTTATCAATTTTCTATGATTAAGACACATTACAGCCGCTGCCTCAGTTTGAACTAGCGAATTTATGCGAAACGGACATCTCCCGAGTTTCTCATTCTTTTCAGTCTCGAAAACATCCTATTAATAAAGCATTCATGTTGCTGGTCTTCCGTTTGATCTCACGCCTCATCTCAACGAGAGGCCTCCCTGGTGAACTATACTTTTGCATAAAGGAATTAATTAACGTAGGGATTTGCCGCTATTCGGGAGTCTTGCCAGGATGCTATGTATTTGTATGTAAGCTAAAACCTACTCTTGGTCTTCAGCTGATCTTGAAAGACTTCAGAGTTAGGCTTCGGAGAGGGTGGTGTGAAGGCGTGGTCGTCGCAACGGGAATATCAGTGAAATGATCGATTTAGTTTCTCTGCTTCAACTAAACTCACTTCTGCAGTCATTACGCAGCTCAAGAAATAAATAAAAACCGTAAAAGAATATTTTTTTTGTTGCAAGGCTCGAAGTATTTAGGTTACAGCTCAAAAAAAAAGGTTTTAGCTCATCATTGCCTCCTTGTTTCTCTGAAAATCTAGTGGAACTGCCTAGCCGGAGCGTCTATATATTATTACCGATAATTTTTCGCCTACCAAGTACCGTTATCAATTATTTTATAAATTTATCAATGGTGTGACGAAAAACTTAAACAAGAAAGTTGATTATAGCGGGGCATCACGGAGCCGTTGGCGCACCTTTGCCAGTCTCTATTGTTTCCGCTAAGCTAGTTCTCGCTCTGAGAGTTAAACCAACGTTCCCAAAAATTTAGATTAATTTGCGACGCTTGATTACGAAGACCTTAGAGGTTGTGGGCTGTACAATTTCTCATGCGACCATAGTTCATAAGATGGAATACTTGGAACGAGCTTCCATTCAGCTGCAGTTCTCTGGAGGCCCCGGGCAGAGCTCACACGGAGGACGGTTTACGAATTTCAGTTGGTAGTTTATACCCGTGACACGGCGAGGTTTTCCATACAACGTATCTCCATCAGTAAATCAAAAATAGGCCAATGGTGTTTATACATGTTATGGTAGGTCTATGAAAATTCCAAGATTGTAACCATTTCTAATACATCTAAGATTGGGACCCTAATTCAAGATTGTTATGAGTGTGTACGCAACTTAGGGCACCCATTTCGGGTCTGATTAGGATTTACTCTCAGCGTTGCTATAATTGAGGCTTAGGGTCAGTTTTACCTCAATTTTCCTCAAACGAAAAGTAATTTCCACATGGTAAGCAAAATATCTGGCAAAATATCTGGTTCAATCCTCATCCCTTTAGACAATTCGGGCCTCTTGATTCGAGTTCAATTTCCTGCCATAAGTCGAAGTTGCTGTGGGGACCAAGCCATAATTATTTACACGTCAGATTGGTGTCCAAGCAGTTAGCCTGACTTCGATTTATTGTGAGAGCTCAGCAATTTGCTATGCGAGTCAGATTGTGTAATCGCAGCGTAGTTTTTTTCTCAGCATACACACAAAACGAGCGAACGGACTGAGAAACCGTTTTCAGAAAACTACTCTTATAAGGAGCGCTTAACATCAATCGGTGGTCATGCTTAAAACCCGAGAGAACATGTTCGTACGCCCATCAGGACAGTTTCCTGCCTCATAGTTTTTGTGTGAGGCAGATCAATACAGTTTGATACAGATCAAATACATTTGCACCCATCAATACAGTTTTCTGCCTCATACAGTTTTCTGCCTCATACAGTTTTCTGCCTCATTCTAAGTTGTCTTCTTCGCTCCGTCCGGATGCAGCCCCGCTCAGTTCCCAACTTGCCATCGGGAACTTTGACATCCACGTGCTCACAAAAAATCTTTTAGCCGAACTTTGTAAATACGTCCGTGCAGGTATTAAATTCCTTCGTCTATGCATGTACACACCATCTATCTGATATTTTCTCAATACTTCCACTTGCGTCATCACAGTACGCGCAGCATAAATACTAGTCTCATGCTAGCCATGGAACTAAATGAGCTGTTTTTGGTGATATGAGCTGGCTTGTTCCTTCGCTAAATATATCAAAGTTTATCCCACTTGTTATTCTTTATAGAACCTTTGCACTATCTCTGCTTACTTTTCCCGTGATCCTTAACCTCCCTTGGACAGACGGTCACTGCCCATTACTTTACCTCCTCAAAATGTACATCTGAACCATTCATCTCCTGATAGGTATGGGACAGCACGGATCCGATCTGCCACCTCAGCTTACCTGGTACTTCGAATCAGACTTAAAAAGTTACGCCAGCTGCTACTTCATACGTTACAAATGAGACAAGTCAACGTTCCATTGAGCGGTGATCGAAACAGTGATTCTATATTTTAATACTTCTAATGACACTGATGAAAATTCCAGCAGATGTGTTTCTCTGACGAATTTGCATTTTTATATACCTCCGTAAGTGTATAAAGAGCGATTAAGCAAAATTTACATTTACGCGTATTTCAGTGATATTTATGAAAATCCTATTTTATTCCCTTAGTCCCTTAAATTCGTTCGATGAAATCTGAATTACTGATACGGTGTGATACTTCACTTTTTGGCCGTTTTCAAATTTGTAAACGTTTAATATTTTGAAAAAGAATTCATACCTATCTGTTATCTATGTCTAATGCACAAAAAAACTCTCAGTCAACCCTCTGTCCATCAGTGACTGTTTTACAAAATTTTTTGAAAGAAGCCTCGTGGATCTTCCGACAATTGAGCTCAATTGAACAAGGGTTGCAATCTTTGCAATACTAAAAATCGTAACAGCTGCCTCCGGAAACAATACTTCAGCTGCAGAGAATTTTTTCACACATATTATTTATAAATATCCTTGTATTTGATAACATTAAATTAAACTAATTTCCGGAATAAAGTACTTCTTTCGAATAAAAATATACGGTTAACCTACTTCATTCTTATAGAAAACCTATAAACATGGGTCCTCTTCGTAAATGCAACAACTGCCCTCTCGCAAAAACAAATAATCTCTACCACACATTTACTGTAAAGATATACAGTTTGTGAACGTGTAGACTGTAAACTAAGATTTTCAGGTTTATTACACATTTAAAAATCAAACTATTAAACAAGTTTTCAGCTTTCGACAAAATGCATTCAGATGTTATTGATGAAACAGTGTAATCTAGTTAGTATGAACGTGTAAATATGTGCTACGTATGTAGTAGTTCCTTCTCTGACGCCCCAAGCGGCGGGCCGCATCAGAGCTCTGAGCCTATACATAAAGCTGCCAAACCCTCATCCAGCGCGATGCCTCAGAGTTCATCTCGCGCCAGTGTTTTGGGGTTTTCCAGGGCCAGTTTGCTGATGCAATCAACTCTGTACGCAACCCAAGCATGGCTCCTCTTTAGTGGAGTCTATGTATTTTATTGTTGAACCTGTTAACGGTCACTACCTAGGCGGCCGGCGGTGTATTCACACGGTATGTGTAATCGACAGCGACCGTGTGAATGCAACAGGACATCATATGATGTCAATACCCATTAACAGGTCAAGGATGGTATTTATTCTTTTTCTCTGCAAGCGTATCCTAAATCAATATCTGTCCATGATAGAATCATATTATTCTTGACGGATAAGGAGCAGAAACGGTTTCACGGTCATGAAATTTTCGAACGTAGAAAAAAGCTCACTAAATGCTTCGAAAACTTCGCACTGTTAAAATTACCCTCAGCTTTGGATAGGTCTGATACAGATCTATTGCAGAACCAACATAGTTCAGTACTATTCAGTCACTGCTCACTCGTCAACGACGCTTTGGCAATGAGTAAAATGCAGCTAAAGCCTCAAGCTCAGCAGGGCAAGAGAGGCAAAATACATTATTCATTGCGTATTAATTCCGGGAGGAGATTTTGAAATGCAGTTGTAAATGTTTAAAATAACACTGGAAAAAACTCTATTTGGCTGCACTGCCAATAAAGAAAAGAATCTATAACTTGGAGCAAATTCAAGATTTAATCTAAAACACCTAATCAACACGAGATGATATTTATATAGTTCTAGATAACCACAACTAGTACAAGTTCTTAAGGGATAAAATATTAATTTACTCGTTCGTCAAGTTGCTAAAAAATCCTATATTCGTACACTCTCGTAAACACGTAGTTTAACCGCACATGAAAATTACAGCAAAGTAACGCCTAGACCCCTAGACTAATGTTTTGCAAACACTTCTCAGAGTACAATTCATTCTCATTATTCTCAAACGGCGGCTCGGATGTTGCTCCAGAGTTGAGGGAAACCGCGTTCAAGAAAAGCCTGCCGTGCACTTGCCCTGCGGACAGAAACTGCGGTCGGTAAATCCTGTTAGCGGACCCCCTCGCCAAATCCAAATCCCAATCACGCGAGTTGTCTGCCGCAATCCCGGCAATGACGCTTATTTCTGTCACCAATTGTCGTGCGGCGTGGCAGATTTTGTCAGTTTGGCCAAAGTCTCTGTAACTCAATGCTGTTTCCATCGCTTCTCTCGGCCTCTATAAAGCCGAGTAGAACCCTACATGTTCCACCTCTGAGGCCGAGCGATACAACCACGAGAACAACTCCTTATGAGGCTACTGGCGTTAATTTAAAAGAGATTCAGCGTCATCAAATTAAACTACAAAAAGGTAGATTCATTTGTAAGAAGCATCTCAACAGAACAAAATTCAAATTATTCCTTAATTTTGTACATGTGATTCTCGAGCATCCTGTAGGTGATTGCAATTTACGTCGTGTTGCTATGTTGTAGATCTTTTGTCACAATCCAGTAACGCGATTTACACAAACAGTTCCAGTTCTCAACAAGACTGCCAGATCATCGCCAACTAGTGAGTTATATCATAACATTAATATAACTCAGCGATATTGATCATGAGAGAGCACTTTCAAAATTGAAAATACACTTCCACACCGACACTGCGTTTCCCCACAGAATATTGTGCAATTACCGTCCGGTCAGTGCATAATTTCCCACAGACTCTCAGTATTGCTCCAGCCTTACTTTCTTAGCTTATGCATACAGTGCATATGCATTATGATGAATAAATTTCTGAAGTGCCCCGCACAAAAATTATCAACAAGTACGTCAAAATAGAAAAACTAGGTCTTTGAACAAAGGAAAGAAAATTTCAAGATCACAACCACTTTTAACACATCTAAGGTTGGGACCCTAATTCAAGAAATACCTCAATCCTCTTCGAAAGTAGCCTAAAGAGATTTGAAACTTCTAGCTTATTTTTCTCGACGGGGAAGCTGTCTCAATAACATTTTCTCGTACTCTTCGCTTACATCCCACTCTCCCTGCCTCCTTATTTAAGGGTGTCACATCATTTCGGAAACTTCCTGAAATACATCTTTCCTTGCCTTGAGGTCGCACTCAAAGGTTCGGCTGACCTTCAGTGTTCCCCCTCGTAAAGGCCACCACCACAGCTCGGGTGCTTTATGAAGGGAACCTTCAATCTTCCTTTCTACAGAGAAGCCGGGGATCTCGTCTCCTGAGTACGCTATGCTGCTCCTGCCCTCCTCTCTCGTAGATAGGCTGTGGAGCTTGTCTTCTCAGAGTGTTCTGTTAATCCAAGAGTTCTTCGAGCTTCCATTTTTTCTTACACGTACAAGGTATAGAAGGCAAGTTAATTGACCGTGTTCTCTGGAAATTATTATGTAACAGCAATAGTTAAAGTCCGTGATTTTCATGTGGTTGATGGATCGAATGATCACCTTCAATCTTACTGTAGTAATGAAAACTCTGACAATGTTACAAATTAAATTGAGGTAAGAAAGTATAGGACCTATTAAATAGATTATCGGCTGATAAATTACTCAAGAGCATTTTAAATTTAAAAATGAACACCAAAATACAACTTTTAGGCGAATTTTTGATTATCAAATTAGAAAAAGGTTTTTGGCCAACAATTTATATTTTTTGCAGCTTCAGACAATTAAAATGAGCGGCCAATGGGAAAAAATAAGCACTCCTGGTATAATATTTATAGTTTTTCTTTTTGCATTTAATGAAAGTTTTATGGGTATTGAAGTTACTCACGGAATGTTTTCATTGCAAGTTGCATTGTGGTATAAAAATACTGTTTGTTACCGTATGCTGAGTGATGGGAAGGATGCAAGCTGGCAGCAGTTGTCGAGCGTTTATTTTTGATGTTTTTGTTCATTGTCTGATACACTTCAACTCTAAATTCCTGAATTCTTTAAAATCAAAACGAGTATGGACAGTACGGAAAAAATAATATTTTGATTTACTTGCATCCATTTCTTTCGACTATATACTTTATACTGATGATGAGCAATGCTACGCTCGAAAGCTCTAGAGTATAATTTTTTCAATACGAGTATGTTTTTACCCGCTGTGGTTTTGTACTTTTGAATTTGAATCTGACTTTTCCGAAATAAATCCATACGCGAAGTCTTAATTAATTAAGGTTGGGTGTATATTAATTGAGGACCTGGTAGGGGGGGGGTATTTATAAATAAATATGGACAAGAAATCATGGTTACATGTACCATACATGTGGGTGCAAAGAAAAATGAAAATTCTTCGTTCTAAACGAGTCACTACGACATTTCATTTGTTTTCTCAACAATGTGGCTAAACTCGTAATAGTAGAATTAAAATTTAGGGTAAAACGTGCGATATTGTTTTTAATTTTCTTGTCGGTTACTCTGCGTGATGTGATGGCAATCGCCAGTATGAAAAGTGTTAGTGAAGGTTAAGGAAAACTTTCTACACTAATCAGATCAGGAGTTCCCCTGAAGGAAAGGGACTCATAAGAAAATACAGTTGAATATGTTTTAAATTTTCAAGAATGATGGTCGGATTAATTAAAATGGAGAAGCATCACACGTGGAAGTAGTAATATTACGGATTCACTTGTTATAACAATTACTAACATTACCCCACGTGCTTCACGAATTCCACAAGAAAGCCATGGCAATGCTGTTGAAAAAGGAGGCGATATGGAAGTTTCTGTTCGAAGAACAAAATGACGACCACACTGCAACACATACGCTGTATAGAATTTTGTTTCTATCCAGATTTATAAATGTATATATCTACATAGACACTTATTGAAGTAATTACCTATATATTTACACAAATTGGATACATATTTGCTGTTTTATATCTGTATTCGTACAAATTTGAAGTAATCTAATTCATTATTTAATTATATTAATAGCTAATTGGCTGATGGGAACATGTGTTGATAAAAGATATAACTTGACGGATACGAATGTGTAGTTGTAATTAAAATTTCGTCCACACTTGGACATCAAGCTCTAAATTACAAGCGCACTATTCAATGGGAAGCCAAATTAACTGAGTAAAAATTATTTGCTCTTTATGACAGTTTTTCGAGCATTTTAGCTTAGGACCACCCCCAATTTGGCCAATTTCTCAAGCGTCAGAACTGAAAAGATGACTCCGGGAAATTTTTCGGGGAAGCAAAGGTGCGATTTATTTCCTTACGGTAAATGCTCCTGGAAATAAGAAAACAGTATTCTGTCATACCTTATGGACACAGCTATCCTCAGGAATGTCCCGTGTTCCCCTAGGGGACTTAGCCCCGTCAGTGTCTCGCGCTCCTCAGATTGATATTGACGTGACTCATCCGTGGTTGAGTCAACAATACTCAGTATTATACGAAAATAATGCACAGTAGGCCGTGGCGGCCTACTGTGCATTATTTTCGTATAATACTTGTACTTGGATGTACTTGGAGTAGAGATACATAGATCACATGTCACGTCAGTATCCTCCAACCTTGCTCGGTGGGCGAGGCCAGTATGTAGACTAGGACCTTCTCCGTCGGTTTTATTGTGTTTTTTAAGAATAAATTTTCATTTTGTTGTTACTTTTATACATTTTCAAGGCTTTGAACTATTTTTACCGGTCACTTAGATTACACTATGAGATGCCTAAGCTTGCAACTCTTGAGTTAATCATATGCACAGCTTTTTTGTCCATATATCAATATGAAAATGAACACAGATGTCAGGTATCATGCTTCTTTAGTGAGCTTCGTCACTCCATGCCGACGACTTCCCTATTCCTCTCTCACAACCAGGCTGAGAAGCTCGTCTATCGTGAGCACAATGGTGCTTCACTAGACAACCTCCAGTCTCTTATCCCGCTGTCGGAGCCCTGCAAATGTCTCTTGTGCTGCTTGTCTAAGACTTGGAGCTCTTCAACACATTCCATCCCCACGCGCGTGTGTATAAAGGATGACGGTCGGATTGCTCTCACGTTTTTGAGGTCCAGAGAGTGAATGAGGCCTTAAAATACACTCTGAGACAATCAAAGTATCGCTGACCTGGCCACTCCGAGTAAAATTTCAAAACTTCTTAAATGATGGACCTACAATTCAGTACATGTGATTCTTTACTCCGCATTTCCAGTTTAAGAGAGAGCTCAAATCACCCGGTCACTAGTTCATTTCATTTGTATATTTTCCGATAAAGTCCACCACCTATTTTACTCAAGTTAGAGCATTTTAGTCATTCAGTTTCAAACATTTCAGTTTGAAGCATTCTAGTTATTCAGTTTGAAAATTATACATGTTTAGCAAGGCGGAAAAAAGCGGGTTGTAGCTTTGAATGTACAGTTTCGTATTTTCACACACACATGAGTCTGAAAAAAACAGACACGCGTAAATATAAGTTCTAAACATAATCTATCTATTTATCTAGTATAATACTAAAACTCTGGTCGTCTNAAATTTTATTTGACCCAACGGGTCACGGGTTGTCTAGTACATATTTACTTATTTGGCGGATTATGCGGCCACAATTTACTTTCAATAACGACTCAATTTCCAGACAGATTAGATTTCCATGGAGTCAATCTACACCTTTTTAGCTTCAAATTAAAATATCTTAAGTTCAAATTAAAATATGTAAAGTTCAAATTAAAATATGTAAAG
>VOMN01128645.1:0-107865 GCA_014899125.1 Orchestia grillus
TCAGGTTTTTCAAAAGTTCTCGCTTTCTAAGTCAGTTTTTCTATTATGTAGAAGAACGACTTCGGACAGAGGCATACTACAAACTGTGGTCACGTGTGTCGCTGTGGCGTGTGTGGTCATGTGCTCATTGACGAATGACGAAACTAGAGTAACGTGCATGAGCACGTAGCTGTAATTCGAACAAATATAAGTTAAGAGATCCTGCACTTTTCTCTCAATCCAGTTTCATAGTCGGGATAAAAGAGTGCTTCCTAAAATCCCCGGTAACATAATCGTAGCTGTGGCTCTGATGAAACATAATTTAAATAATACTTCAAATTGAATTTCTTACCATTAATCGACATTATCGACAACATAAAAATTCGTATAACTTTCTGTAAACTAATTTAGAATTAGTATTGGATAGCCACATCAGAGTTTCCACGATCAAAGTCTGAAGAAAAATAGCAAAAAAGATCATACGTGCTCGAATGTCGGAGGCAATTTTTCGTTTATTTTCGTAACGAGTCACATTTTCACAGCAAGTCAACGACGTTTTTTTTGCAGAGGGTGTCTTTCGAATATCCCTAAAAGAAACCATCCCAGTTTATGTCATACTGTAAGAAGAACCCAAATTCGGGGATATCACCCGCATATGACCACGTTAGGGTTATGACCCCTCATTGGGTCCCATTTAGTATATTATTTTGCATCAAGGAAATTACTTTACAGTCTCTCCAACAGCCAGGGTCCTTTTTCGTCCATCACAGCTGATGGAACTTGGGCTTCAGGTAGCGTGGCACTCCAGCTCCACTATCCGTGCTCCAGCTCTACTATCCGTGCTCTAGCTCCACTATCCGTGCTCCAGCTCCAGTATCCGTGCTCCAGCTTCACTATCAGTGCTCCAGCTCCAGTATCCGTGTTCCAGCTCCACTATCCGTGCTCCAGCTTCACTATCTGTGCTCCAGCTTCACTATCCGTGCTCCAGCTTCACTATCCGTGCTCCAGCTTTCCTATCCGTGCTCCAGCTCCCCTATCCGTGCTCCATCTCCACTATCCGTGCTCCAGCTTTACTATCCGAGCTCCCGCTCCACTTTCTATCAATTGGATTTTGCGTTAGATATCGTTAGTCATTTTATTTCATTACATTCAGTCAATATCGAATTTGGAACCTTCAAAGAAAAAGAGGGAGACAGAGAAGGAGAGAGACAAGGAAGGAGAGAGAGGAAGATAGAGAGGGAGAGAGAGAAAGAGAGAAAGAGAGCTGAATTTGAAGGTGCCTGAGAGAACTCGTTGTCTGATGACGTTCTCTCAAGTATAACGTTTTTTGTACAGCAACGTTCCATTTTAAATGAATGGATTTTATTGATGTTTTTCGAAGATATTAAATGAAGTTGTCTGATGTTGAAAAACCCTTTGTCTGGTGTTGTTCACACAGGTTTCCCGTCTTTTACACAGAAGAATAGCACACTGACTTTTCTCGTCGGTAAATATGGTGTTGTGGTCGCGCAAACCTTCCTTGCCCACGCTCACAGCCTCATATTTTTGCGACGTGTGAATGGGAAAAGTTCATCGCTCATCTGCGCTGGTTTTCTTATTGGAAAACCGTCAAAAAATTATGTGAATGGGAAAATGTGAATGGGAAAATGTGAATACGATATTATGCGAATAGGAAAAATTATTTGAAAGGGAAACGTACGTCCCCGGAAAACCGTAGGAAATACCTCAGTGAAGGTTGAGTTCGAACTAATTTTGATTAATCACAGGTGATGGGGAAAATCAATGATAACAAACAGAGTAGAATAAAAGCAAACTGTTTTACCAGCCGGTAAATATTTTTGTCCCGAGAACTTTAATGAAATGAAATGACATCCTAAAATATTTAGCGCTCAGAACTTCACTGCAACCGTTATTCTCAGCTCATTGTGGAGTGTTCGCGCCTTTGTTCACATGGTCTGTGTGTTCACATTTATACATTTTCTGTGTGTTCACATCTTTGTTCACATTTTCTGCGTGTTCAGATCCTTTTTCACATTTTTTGTGTGTTCCCATCTTTATTCACATGTTTTTTGTGTTAGCACTTTGGTTTGTAGTTGGAAAACTTCGGTGATAAAAATTTGTAATTTTGATTTTATTTTGTTTTGCAAAACGTATTTTGAGATCATAGGATTTTATTCAAGAAGTATTATTAGAATAATTATGTTTGGAATAAAGCTTTTTGCCGGTCTTTCTTCCTTCGGCTCATGGCGTTCTGGTAGCGTGGTGGCCTCACAGCCGAGAGGACCAGGGTTCGAATCTCGGCTCAGGTGTGGCATTTCACGTAACCACGGAGTACTTCCCTGGGAAAAAGAAGTTTAAACCACACATTCCTCACATCCCTCACCACGCCAGTAGTTGTGAGGCATTGAAAACTCAACGGTAAAACCTGTTGGAATTTTATTAAAGGTTCTTTTCATTAAAAATTGTTCAAAATTATGGGCTTATGTGCGTTAATAATGTTTTCTCGAGGAAATAGGTAGAACGTTTTAAGATGACACGTACCAATCATTAAGTTGGTTGAAGCTTGCCTAAAATACAACGAAAATATAATGATGGAACTAAGTTTCAAAACAGAATTCCTGAAATGGCCCGGATTTTCCGAGCAGCCTAATAGATCTAAATTGACAGTAGTGAATAAAAATGTCCAACCTGGCTTTAGAATTTTGTATATATCGCTCGTATTAGTTCATGAAGAATGACACTGGCAAGAATATAAACCTGCAACGAGAATTTTTTTATTTGAATATTCATATTAAAATATCATGACCTCATTCATATTTTCTTTGTGTTTCATTGGTCTAAATTTACCTTCACTAGAACATGGAAACTATTGGTCTGTGAGGGAAGATGGTGAGCATTTTCACTCAAAACTTGTTAAAGTCAAGACTTCGGCGGCCAGATGTGAGCAATGCTCACAATTTTGGCCAAAAGAAGCACGCGCGCAGCTCAACTTTTTTTCATCTATAATTACTAACAAGTTTGTCCAACTATCATTAATTATTTTCTACATTTATAAGTGGGACAGCGAAAAAGTTTGGCTAGGACACACGGGACTGGAAATCCAAGTAACACGAGAGACCCTCGTGAAAATTGCTCCTGCTGTACGGTGTCAGGGCGCTCTGGAGCTCTGACAGTGACGCAGATGAGAGGCGTCGCATTTCTTGGCAGCATGATTTGGGTCGAATTTATCCCATATCCATTGATATTTTGCAGATCTGTAGAGTTTACGCGTTCATATAGACATTTTCGGCACGTTGAAGAACCTTCTTCGCATCTTGAAGATTTTTCAAATCGAAATTACTCCTCTATTTTAGACGTACATGTTTGTGACGGGGAATTGGAGAATAATTTTCTGTTAATTCAAAGCCAGTCTTGTATACTCGAACTCATCGAAGTCAAACTTGAGGATTAATTCAACCTGCTCACCCTCACAGGAGAACCTGTATTTACTGTATTCTAAGTCAATATTGGATCTTGATTTTAACGCCGCGCAGGAGACACTGATGGCGAACGCGTGATCTGCGGATGCAAGAGACGCTATTTCTAACCTGCGACTTGCGTAAATCAATATTCAAATTTGGTTCGAAATTGCAAACAAAAGACGCCGTATGGGGTGATAGGATCACGTGGGGGCCAATGCCAGCAAGCAAAGCGACTTCAGCAGCTTCCAATCCCTTGATGTCCGGGCTATCTCACTTTAAGGTTTCCAGGCCCATAAGCAGTGAATGCATTCCAGTAAGACAAGCTTTCTCGCCCAAATGGCCTTTTAGGCAGAATAAGCGCGACTGTGAAGTATCGTCTCGTACAACTAATGTCATTCGGCATTGACAGAGAGGGTCCGTGTTTCTGCCTCACATGTGTAGTGCGAAGAGACTGATGTTTATGGTTATCGTGGCGGTAGAACAGTGGCAGTTACACACGGTAATGTAGTGCGTAAATTGTCGAATGCACAACAATTTATGAGTTTGTGTAGGGACTTGAGCCCGCTAAAATTGAGGTACGATGGGTTTAATAAATATTTATTTATTTTAGGTATTTTTTGTTGGGAAATGTAGAACTACATCTGTGTTGTATGAAATGTGGAGTGAACTGAAGAAAGGCGTACATGGAAATGAATTCATTTGAAATGGATTTAAAATGGAAATGGTTTTATTTTGCCTAAACTTGAGTATAAACACGAGGAAAATTTCAAATTACGAATTACTTGATTATCATCATTATGATCGAATCTCAATTTTTCATCATATTTTAAACAAAAGTTTCTCGTCCTCTTTCTTGCAAGTGAATTCGCCCCATCAAGAGAGACGCACCCTTCTGGCTTAGAACTACATTCGAACCTTTCTCCTATGGCGAGAGTAGATATCCTTTGTTCTACAAATTCTGTCATCTTCTCTCCATCAAATGAGCAAACTAGAGAGTAGATCTAAAACTTGAAAAATCTCTGCTGTAACCAAGATGGAAAATGACTCAAATTGTTCATGGGATTCATGCTGTTATACTAGCCTGATATCCAGTTACCTATCTCTATCGTTTGATTTCGATAGTGACATGTACCAGCGATCTGTTACTGGATGATACGTTCTGCAACAATTTTGACCTTTAATTTGAGGTGTATTCTTTACACGGCCACCAATAAATTACAATGGGGAACGATGAAGCGATGACCATTAACAGGAAGTACGGCCCCCACGATAGTCAGGTACGTACTTTTGTACGTGAATGAGATGTTGAACGTACCCTAAAACAACATGTATAATTTAATCATGTTATATAAGTGTACTCATTTCAATGATTCTTCTTGAAACTGAAAGCTCCAATATCACAGCCCTCTTTTCTGACCTACCCACCCGTACAATAGCATATCATATGTATATTTTTCGAGTTAGTAAATGCAGGCTGTACGAGAACGTAACGGTGATTTCAAAGAACTAACAGTTTTCAATATCGTTGCGCAAACATTCATTCAGCTCACAAATTTATTTCCTAGGACATTTTTATTGCATTTGAATACTACGTCTAAAGCCCTCCAGTATTTCAACCATCGTCGGCACTTCTTTTGGTCGAGTCCCAAATGAAATTCCTGTTGAGAGAGAGACAGCCATCTTGTGCTGTTTGGCAGCGTGCACGCGTCGCTTAAGCCATCGTCGACACATCAAGAGATATGAATACAAGTTCTCTCCTCTCAATGAACTTGACTACATTTCAGGTCTCAATGTCAACGATATTTCGCGCGGCTTTCCGGAATGCTTGAATTTCAATGACATTTTTCCGAATGTGAAGTTTTCGAGTTCCTGCCTCGCATCGAGCGTTATGAGCCGAGGTTTGGGTCGTCAATTGATATTCAAAAGTCACAGGGGGAAAAAATTAATAATAAAAGCTTTGGATGGCCAAAATAATAAATAAAACAAAAGCTCAGAGGTATTGGTTTTATTGAACATAGGATTACATTATTCACAAGTCAGGCTTCCTTTATAGACAAGCATGCGACCTGAGGATATCGGTCCGGCAGTTTAGTTCTGTTGTATTTTTAATTTATCGAGCTTCGTTAAAATTGGGCGTAGAATCAATGCCTCTGATTGGGTTATCAACGCATGAAAATTTTCGCTGTGTTTTTAGAGGTGAATTTTTATGAACAATCCTTTATGTCTAACTTCAATAAAAATAACATTGTGGAAGGTGAATTTGGAAACGCTAGCGTCACTCATAGAATTCACGTTACGTCGTTCGGCAAAACATTTGTCCTTGCAGTGCAGATTACTTCCAACAGGTATTTTGCTTCAACGTAAACGCAGCTGCATTGGAAGCCAATTGCAAAATGCTTCCCTTTGGAAATCGAATACATTGGCAAAATTGTTCTTTTTCCTAAAATTTAGAAACCTTCAGAAGTTAAAGCTTAAGCTTGCATTTAGTAAGGCTGCTAGGGATTTTATGACTTTTTGTAATCTTTGTTATAAAAACAAACTTTATATCAGACATTTTTCCTTTCTTGATAGCCTGGTTTCAGCAGTGTAGAAGGAACAATTTCCTGCATCTTGATTTGTTGGACTAGAGCTAATTTCAAAATATTCCCATGCTTCTCGTCTTGCTTTATAGCAGGAGACTTCAAAATTGGAAGCGATGCCTAGCCAGTATGCTGGTATGACGCTTTGAGTATTCTAGGATTTACGCCCATGGCATCTTTTTCAGTCGAATTTTTTCCATATTAAAATGATGCAAGAATTCACTCTGCGAAATCTACTGCTTCATGAGCTTTAAGATAGATCACGTAGTAATTTCGAAAAGTTTTAAATTGTTGTTTTCATTCACAATTTAGCTTTTCGTAGTGTCAGTCAACATTACGATTCTTTTTGAAGTATCAATTTTTGCATTCACCATCAAAATTTTTTCCAATACCGTGAGAAAAGCGTGCATAATTTTTTTTAATTATTCAAGATAGGTACCGCAAGATTCAACCCGACTCAGTTCAGTTACAATATTAATTATTCCACAAATAAATCAGCCTTTAAATTAGAATGCCTCACATTAATGCTGGTAAATACGCATCATTATATCGCAGCAAAATATCGATGTGACACCGCTGCTGTGTACGAGGCTCAATATAATTTACCTCGCGGCTCAGTATAATTTACCATGCGTTATCAGACGCTGACTTGATCATCACTAAAATAATCGTCTCGTAAAGAAACAGTTGCTTCTGAATCTTAAATTGCGTCGGATTCCACAGCAACTAAAAAACAACTCGCGCGTCAGGCGGAGAGGAGTTAGCCTTTGCAATTTGCAAAACAATTAACATCTATTCTGGCCATGGAAGACTTTTCGAAGAGTTTTTCCTGTTGTAAAAGCTCACCAATCAAAAAAATGGTCGATTTATTTGCTAAGAGCTAGCGCACCTAGGTCGACTTATAGTCAATACACCCCTACAGTGTGGTCCTACGTGTTACGGTATTATAGTCCCACATCTAAAGTGCGGTATAATCCTTCACTGCAGCCATGCAGGCTTCATCAATTAATTTGTTGTATAAAATACAGTGAAACTATTGAGTTGCCTGGCTTGTCTTAAGTCAAATGTGTGCTCACCTTAGCCAAAAAGTGTGGCTGATTGCTAAACTCCTGCCTCTGGTAAATAAATGAAACGATTTTATGGTATTAATGATTCGAACTTGGCCCAATTAAAAAATAGAGAGAATAAATTCAACTCTGCATATCAAATTACAGTACATGTATTGTTTACTTAGGGGCTAAAAAAACCATTGGAATCCATAACGTACTTAATGAGTTGAATGAATGATTAAAGATTCATGAAATTGACAAATGCTAACGAATGGAATTCATCCATGAGATAAGATATTCAAGAGAAAACTTGAAATATTTAATATATTCAGGTGAATTCATCAAATCCTTCTCGGAGATACCAGTGCACTGAGTCTCTTCACCTTTTTACTAGTAATGCCATGTCCATTTTACATCACTTTAGTCCACAATTTTTCTGCTCTCTCCGCTATGAAATTTTGGCTTGAATAATTTTGGAGCAATAGAAGTAAGAGAGGCCTGTTGCCTCGATGCCAGCTCCGACGCGTAACCTCTCGTCGCACTTGTTGAGAAGGTCATGTAGGACTTGCAAACACTAAAAAATTGTTAATAATAACTCATTTGGAAGTAGAAAGCTCTGAAAAATTATTCAGCTTGCTGCTGAATAGAACTCTCAAATTTTTATTTATTTATTTATAACTCTTTTTGGGGGTGAAAAATGTTAAGCAAAAATAATTAACGCTGCTATAGACTAGTGAATTCAAAATTTTGTTTTATTGAATTGCTTTACACAACAGTCGGTTTAACGAAAATTTCAGCGATCACTTTGCAATTCAATTGAAGTCATGGCGCGTACGGACAGTCAGTACGTTATTGAAATCTGCAATGAGCCCATGGTTGGTACGTCGGATAATTCATTGATGCATTACCTTCAAATACTTCTACGAACGATTTCTCTAACTTTCTTTGGAAGTTAGCAAGAAAAGAACAAACTTCTAGGTTCACAAATCCAAAACAACCCTAGTTGTCTAACGTTACTGGCTCAAATATTCACAAAAACAATCCCAGCAGTCTTGCGTTACCGAATTATTTATTCGCCGAAATAGTCCCACGAGACCGGCGTCACCGGATCAATTATTCGCCAAAACAACCCTGATAGTCCTGCGTTACCGGATTAATTACTTGCCGAAACAACCCCAGCAGTCCTGCATTACCGGATCAATTATTCGGCAGGCAAGTCGGAGCGCCGAATCTAGTTACGGGACCAGAGGAGTTGTCCCACCAGGTCTCCGCGGACGCCTGTTCCAAGCTGTGGGGTATCAGGTGGTCCTGCTCCTGATCTTGTTAGGGAGCGCGAGGCCAGAAAGCTTTCAGTAGAGTCAGTGTACAAAGCGATGAACGTTCGAGGAATACTCCAAAAATGAATGAAGTGCAGCGAAAAAATTGGAGTTGCTTCAGTTCAATCAAGTTTTGTCTATAGGATAGCTTTTGATTCAGCGCTTAAGTGGACGTGAAAATTGTTGATAAATTTGAATAACGCTCTGGAAGGAAATTATTCGTATGAGAAAATGTGTGCGACAGCCGTGTGGACTCTATTTCAACAGAAGAGATTACATTTAATTAAATGTTTCACAAGTATGACACAAGTGAGAATAATTGTACAACTTACGGTGCGTTACGTTTGTATTTTTCTAGGGTCTACAATTTTTGATAACATTGCTTCAAAAGTGAAGAACAGTGAAGAAAATACCTCAGCAAATTAAGGGAGAAATGAGGAATTTGTAGATGCCTGGAATAGACTAAGGAGCTGACGGACAGACGGCTCTCTTTCTGAAGGACTTTTCAACATACAGAAATCACTGAAAACTGAAACCGATCAATGCAGTAACTCGTCTTTCTTCATGACCTAGCAAAATGCCGACTACCCATCAAAAAATCAACAGTGACTCCGCGTTTTATAGGTATTAAGTTACCGGATCTACTTTTTGTAATTTTAGTGATTGCAATTGCGTCGATGTTGCTTTACTACAACATTGCGCCTCTCATAACTCCTCCAACCCGACCCTACTTGGGAAACAAAAAGTCAGCCGCGCTAACGTAATTTGCTCAATTGATAGTTTTATCTCCCTGTCGTAAATTTGCGTTGGCTAATTACAATTTTTTGTGGTCAAACCTTTATTGGCTGAGCTGGTAAGCCTGTTGGTTGTACGTGGAGTGGCTTGGACTTGGCCTCGTTAGGACCAGCTTATTTCACAATGGAGCGAAACACTGCGTAAAGAGTGGTTCATATATTTTATGTACTTGTGTGCATATTCCCCCTAGTTTTTAACGAACCAATGAGAATTCATTATTGAACTGTATTATTTCCAATGTCCCTGAAAAATGGCTGAGCTTCTAGTAGGGCACGACGGTATTGCAGGTATCGGTCAACAGGGGCAGCTCAGCCACCAGGAGGCGATGGATTGGTTGATGATACATCTGATAGCGGTCAAAAAACTGCAAGAGGTTTGATTTACTTCGCTTCACCAGGGTAGTAGATCAACAGCACTGCTATCAATCGCTTAGTAGCGTACAGTGCATTTTATTCCCGCGGGACAACCAATCCATTATTTAAATTCACCGAACAGTTATAGAACCGAGACTCATGATGAGTGACAGAGAAAGGAATACAAGCCTCTTTGAATACGAAAACTAAGTATTTTGGTACGATCATAACTAGGTCAAAAATGAGGTTAAGAAAAAACTGATTTTTAAGAACCTCTGTGATTTATAGAACTCAGCAAGTTTCCTCAATGTAACGAAATCGTAGCTAAATATATTTGGCATCAAGCTATAAATATTTGGTCCAAGTTTGAAACCTTATTAATCTTCGTAGTCCAATTTTGAATCAAAATTTATATTATCTGTAACTTATTTATTTTAACTGACTGCAGTAAAACCCTTGATGTTAACGACGAGGTACCGCGAAGCGTCTCTATTCTTTGATATTCCAATCGTTTGAAATCTTACACGGATACACGAGCCATAAATTAGTTATTTTATTCCGCATGACACTTGAAAGGTGTTGGAGTTCCAAATGTTGTTTACATCGTTGTCTTACTGCGCGACAAGACGCGTTATTTTACAGCGTATCTTTCGTAATGATGAGCTTACATCATTATCTTACAACGCGACAAGATAAGCTTACATCGTTGTCTTACAGCGCGACAAGATTAGCTTACATCGTTGTCTCACAGCGCGACAAGATGAGCTTACAGCGATATCTAACAGCGCGACAAGACGAGCTTACAGCGATATCTAACAGCGCGACAAGACGAGCTTACAGCGTTATCTTACAGCGTAGGTGCCACCGATGTTCGTGGCGTGCTGTCACAATCGAAGAAAGGAAACATTTGCCCAAGAAAATATTTTCTCCCAAAATCTGGAATGAATTGGGACACGGAGATTGTAAGACGCAATTCTATCTCCTGGTAGACAACAGAAAAACTTCCAGACGAAATCAGAAGGCACGAGGATTTCAACTATGGAGAAAAGAAAGAATGAGAAGCACTTTCCAACAATAAAATTGAGAGTACTTGGTTTCTGAACTTGAATTTGAGTAGTCTGTGAAATGTAGAAATTTCACTTGGTCGAGAACTTAAATTCATTTACATTGGGACCCATAATTAAGCAGTGAGTCGTTTCATCAAGAATTGTTTGAAAATTTCTCAAATTGTATTGGCAATTATGACAGCGATCAGATCATAAGAATGATTGTGAAAGGGAAATTAAGGACTTTGAAGTTGAGCATCCATTACGAGTGATTTTCAGACGCATGAATTATAATTTCGTTCATTTAAAGTGTGCAGTGGGCTTCTTCTATTTATAAAAAATCAAATCAAAACTGGCATTTTTGCAAAGTAAATTTTTTTTTTTCAGCACAGCTAAAAACCGCAGGTACTACATCAGGTCATAAAAGAATGGAAATCAGAGATCATCATCCTTGAAAAATCATGGCAGAGTTTCCGCTGAGTACGTAAAATTTATGCAAACAATTCAAAATTTAGTGTGGTCTTTCAGACATAGACAAATTTGGACATAATTTTGGACCCACATTTGGACCCACCGAAAGAAAAGCATGTGGTACAAAAAAAACTTGAGATACCTTAAAGAAGCTACCGTTGAATGCATACCACACCACGATTTTGGGGATCGCAGCGAGAGCTTTCCCAGTCAGTCGCTCATGATGATGGGGATTCGGAATGCTGCATATCATTCGAACAAATTTTCTTTCATCTTTCTAAAACCTCAAATAAACCCACACTCAAAATATCATATATTTGCTGCTAAATTATTTATTAAAGAGCCATTTGAAAATATGGTTGCCGGATAGCTGGTGGAGAGTAAATTTCAGTAAAATGAAGCAAAGTTGTAAAATTAGTAAAATAACTATATTTCTCTAAATTTCCGGAGGTTTAAGTTTCTTGCGATCTAAATTAATGACGAATGTGATAGAAAAATGTATCGTAAATACATTTTAATTCGAGCGTTTCGGACCTGGACCCATCTTCAGCAAAAAATACGCGAAATTCATGAATCTCCACTAGCATTTTTATATGGAAAACAACAAACAGGATTAGGTAAGTTAAAAAAACTATAAAGAACACTGCAATACAAATCAACACGAAAACGGACAAATTGTTTATGAAGTACTTAAAAAATTAGTTGTTGGCCGACTGTTATTATAAAAAATGAATTTTGTACATCGTTGAGAGACGGCTGTAATTTATGCTTGTATAATGACTCTAAAAGGCGGAGATTGAAATCGTTTTAAAATAATACAAAATTTTAAACTTTTTGGTGTTAACAGTTTGGTTACAGGTACTACAGGTACTACAGGTACTTCAGGTACTACAGGTACTACAGGTACTACAGGTACTACAGGTACTACAGGTATTACTACAGCAACGTTGCCGTGTGGAACCATGAGGGAAGACCACCGAGCTCAGCGACCCTCTCGTGAAGAGCTCGGTGAGGTGAACCCCCGTACTGCAATAATTGGTAGCGATAACCCAAAAATTGAAGAATGCACACCCCAAATAGACTCTCCGTTGGAGTTATAAGTGGAGCCTCTATTCAGAAAGACAAAACCTTTCAACCAATTCGGATTGATTGAAGAGAGTGCTTTTGTAATTCAAGAATCGGTTTTATTTGCAAACATCATTTCGAGAAATAAGTAAAAGAGAAGAAGCCAAATAATTTTGCTTTGAAGTCTGTACGTACAGGACTAATTGATGCTGCAAAGTATCATATATCAGAACTGATAAAGCTTTTGAGACTCTGTGAGACTCCAAAGGAAAACCGACGGACATTTTATCCAACAGAATTATTCATTCTTATTCTTCGATTTCCAACTTCCGAATGCGGTATGTTTTCTTTTATATGGAAAAATCCTGAATGTTAACTCCCCATCGTCAGTTATTGATGTATAGCTGCATGAAAAGAGCTGCTCCCTCCCCCTCCCATATTCACACCGCACTTCCACATCGTCATGTACAACCTCCCACTTGGCCGTCGCTCGATCGTCAGCTCGAAAATAACATCGACGCCTCTCGGATGTCAATTGAATCTCGCCGAAGAGACCTGGACCTTCGATCCTCTTCCGCAGTCTTGCATAAAACCTGAGATCTTCGTCCCAACTCGGTGCTTTTTAATGTAACTTGGGACTGTCCACCAGCCTTGGGCCCTTTGAAACTAGAATCTGGCTCAGTACTTCTTAATGTGACCTTGGACTTCCGTAAAACTTTGTGCTCCTTGAGAACCTAAACGGTAACTTCAACTCACACACCGGAGGACGAGAGACCTTCTCATCCGGCCCCGAGTTCATCTCCAAAGTGCTCCTTTGGGATGAAACTCTATCCTTCATCTTTCCGTAATCCTGTGTTTTCATAATCGCATTATTTACCATTTTAGTCCCGAGTATCGAAGTCTTTTAACCTCACTATGTAATCATGTTAAAAAAAGAAGTTTGAGAAGTGAAATGAAATCGCACGTGGTATATGTGATTATATATTTCCTCCAGTGGAGTTCAAAAACACGCACATGGCGTATCAAAACGTGTACCGTGCCACTATCAGGAAAGACAATGAATGTCATCGTCCGCATCACTTCACAAGAAGCGCAAACACAGACAAAGATTATTT
Source organism: Orchestia grillus (assembly GCA_014899125.1). Classification (NCBI taxonomy): domain Eukaryota; kingdom Metazoa; phylum Arthropoda; class Malacostraca; order Amphipoda; family Talitridae; genus Orchestia; species Orchestia grillus. The sequence goes on from VOMN01128645.1 coordinate 13,230, forward strand.
CTGAAATCCCTACGATGAGAAAAGCAAACGTTTAATCAGGGTCCATTCAAAATTTGGTGTCACATTATCGATAAAATAAATCGGGAACCAGGGATTACCGATTTACGTTAATTAATTTACACCGATTTACATTAATTTAGTGTCACATTATCGATAAAATAAATCGGGGACCGGGGCTCACCGATTTACATTAAATTCTTAAGCCCATCGTACATACGAAGCCTATTTAAAAAAAAGATATTTGAGCTTTTGTAAGCGTTCCAGCCTAACACTCACACTGATCTGAAGAGACATGTTTTCTGGGCACTAGTTTAGAGGCACTGTAAATTAGCGTTCAATCATTTTCAATTCAATCTTGACGTTCACAGTATTTACATTATGAGTTAGATATCATTCACGAGTTTCTAGTCCTTTCATGCTGGCCACATGAATGACAACGTACATAAAGATGTGTTAATTCCCTCAACAGCGTTACTCCTTATAAAATACATTTATTGTTATCTTTTTGACCACAAACGGGTGCCCGTCAAATGAGGCCAACATAGTGAAATTGTCATGCGTCGGAACTTGATCCAAACGTCATCGGAGCTGCTTTTCTCAGCTCCACCCTCGTTGGATTTGTTGGCCTAAAAATGAACAGGAAATAACGTGTTATTCATAACCGTGTATTTATTTCTTTTGAAAATACATCAAATTATTTTAAATTAGAGGCACTGGAGTGTTTTTAGGAAAAAAATGAGTCATCTGTGAGAAAGTTCGTGTACTTGTCCCCTATATTGCACTCAGTAATAGAATCGAATTTCTTTTACGAGCCGTTTTTATTCATCGCTAACACTAGATTGACGCCAACACTCAATCAACTTTGGTATTAAATTTTAAATAAAGATAGCCTCTTCTGTATTTATGGTGCAGAACATGCTTTAACCAAGACAGGATTTTTGATTCACGAAGATTTTAAAGAGCTTAGACTATAGAAATTTCATACAATACAAGAAACTATACTTTCGAGGATTATATAAATTTCAAACTATATTTGGAAATTTATTCCCGAGTTTGTGAATAAAAATAGTTTCTAACTCCATCAAAACGCAGCCAAAATTAACCTCATATAACTTAACATGGAGCTTGAATTTTTCGATTATCAAAAAAACACCTTCACAGTCCTCGAGCTTCTCCCACAGTGCCATGAGAAGCCCATAAGCCGATGTGAAAGCGCCTCTAATGGGCGTCATTGTCGTTTGAGTTCAGGAGAATTCTGTTAAAAAAATATAAGTTTGAGGGCTGCGAATAGCCTCCTACACCTCTACGGGGTACAATGTCCAGTTTCTGAGTTCATTGTAGGTAATGGAATTGTGAACACTTGCTGTAATCGAAAAATGAAAGCTGGGATGCACGATGTGGATAAATGGAAAGTTAAAACGCATGGTGCAAAGCGTACTGCATTTTGAGGAATACATTTTCACCTCTTATGGCGAACATTTTAGACCAACGATGTTGATAACCGTTGGATTCATGTGGCTACTCTCCAGGGAGATATTACGATGAAAATTAGATGAATTTAACTGCCTACGCTCCCTTTCACCTCTAGGGAGCCTAATTTTAATTCTTCATAATTTTTTCTGCTGAGCTTGAATTCTTAGATTTGTATTATTTTCTCTTACACTTAATAGTAGAGCGTTCGAAATGATGAGTTCTTATGTAATACGAATTTTGAAAAAAATTACCTTCATTGATAAACCAGATATCACGTACTCGATATGATATTAGTCGTAAAAAATTATAATTTGAGGCAATCACGCTTTAATTATGCTTGGTGTAAGTAGCAGCAAAATGAAATTAATTTGAAGGATTAGAATTATTATGTTACTCTGAATATTATTTTTTGCTCCTCAATAACTGTCAGCGTCTAAACGCCAGTAGAGTTCTCGATAACACTGAGAGTTTGCATCGTAATTACTATGAGTGTAAAGCGATCGTCTGTATAATCTCAGATATTTAAATCATGTGTGCTGACAGTATTGAAATACGTATATATTGGACTATAGTCTATAGCGAAGCTTCTAACAGCATGCATTTCTTCGACATCAATGGATTATTTATCTATATTCATCCTCAGCACTCGAATTTTTCATCGTATGGATTTCACTCATAAAATGCAGCAAGAAATTTAAAGCTGCACAATTGACCATGGTCGTCATTTTAATACTTCAATTGATATCAGAACTAAAATGGCATCAGTGTGGCATCAGTAACAATAAAAATAAATAAAACTTTTGAACTTTTAATATCAAGTATACGTCATATATTTGCTAAACTTTCAGTAACCACAACCCCCGGAAGCAAACAGGACGATTATTTTTTCTTTCAGGAAACGAATAACATAAAATGGCTCTAGTTAAAGTTATTTCCTGCTATTTCATGCTTACTGAAAAATGTGTTTCACTGCAGCAGGTGCGTGCAATAAAATAAGATGTACTAGAAAAACATTCTTTCACTTTTATTGTTCCGTCTCTTCGATCCATGCAAACTGACTGCCTCTCACTCTATTGTGTAGCGTTGCTGCTGTAGCGACTAAAACTCTGTAGGTCCCTTCGCTATTTGACCTAGAAAATGAATGGAGAAAATTAGCAGGAAGCACGCATTAATAGAACATTTTGCAACAAGCTTTTTTATAATGAGTACCGAAAGAGAGACAGCCTTCAATAAAAACAGATGTCATTTAAATGTTGAAAATATTTTACTCTGCTCATATAACTATACTTGAGAAATGAAACATATGTTGACGATTCAATCAAGTTAATTAGGTATTCGTGAGGGAAAAATATCGTAAAATATTTGTTGATATATTATTAACGAAAATTGATTGCGACTTCTTAAACTAACAGGCAGAGGATAAAAGTGACGGACTGAGGGGAATGATCGATTTAATAATTTAAATTGAGAAATCTTATAGATAAACTGTATTTCCGAAAAGTAATACCATAGTGCAAGCTATTCCTTCAAAAAAATTGAATTATGCTTCAGCAACAGTCACTCTGGGAGCGAAGAAGGAATATCTGTGATAGCGGGTACATATATGGTCTAAGAATAAAATGGTCGGAGAGTCCCTCTGATTGCTTTTTCAATTGTTATTCTCAATTTCACCCCTCTATTCTGCTCCCTAAGGCCACAGGCATCAAATATTAAAACCCAACATTTGTACTGTGCACCAAGTGACGAAAAAAAATCATGTTCTCATATCAGAGTTGATGTAATGACTCTCGAAGACCAATGAGGCGCCCTCAGCTACTCATTAAAGCTCTAATAGCAGAACTTGGGTGCCCCTAGATCGAATTTTTTCTCTCTAGGCGCTAAACTACAGCATTCTAATTAGGAAAAATTAAAGTTCGAAAGTTAGTCTAATGAAACATCGATCGAGCATGGGACCCCAACTGCTTCGAAGGCGCTTTTTAGTTCGTAGTTGCATGGCTGTTTAATAATTAGCGTATAGGCCCAAACTAACGTACGGTCTCCCACGAGTGATTTAAATTTAAAGGATGACCAGCGTCATTGAATATTTTGATATTGTGGAATATATAATTCTAACTTTGAATACAAGAGTTTTTTACCTGCCGTTATTTCTCCCTTTTTCTGAAAAATTCAACATTAAGATTTATGAAAAGTCCACCACTTGACTGATGAGAAATTTCTATTTTCTCGCTCGTGAAATTGTTCATTTCCATCAAAAATATCGCCTAATCTGCCTGTTCATAACTTATTTGAAGTGCATGTACGTAATTTAAAACAGTTTGAGCAATGACAAGTTTTTATTAATTTGGACAAGGAAGTTTATTGACCTGATGCGGAAATTACCTCTTCTGTACAAGATTACGGCGCCGTGAGAGTATCCAATAAATCTATAAAATTAAACTTTCAGCTGCACAATATTTATTGGAGCTAAGTGTCACTTATTCGAAAAACCATTTATTCTTTCTTATGTATGTGTGTTACGTACATTTTCAGTCACACATATAATATGTTCCCATTCAATCACCTTAGACTGTGAAACAAGAGCTATCTCCCGTAGAATTTTACGAGACTAACAAGAGTTCTCAGACTTTCATTGCTTTGGGAGAACTCTTCGGAGCCCTAACGACAACGTAGGGCATTAGCAGAGCTTCTCATTCGGTTTTATTGGTTTTCAAATGAAGGTGGAGGAGTGTTTGAAACTTGTTGGTGGTTTTGCACGTTCGTCTGCACAATATCAGTTTAAATTTTCCAGACAAATGACTGGTCTTTCACGTGTCACTTAGAGTATAATTTATTCCTTGTCCTTACAAGACTTCATAGATATCCACAACTTAACGTTGTAATTGAGGTCCAAGTACGTACTGGTAAGAATTTATCGGACTATGCTTTCATTTTCTCAAACTAAGCTTGCTGGTAATTTTGTGGGGAAAAAATTTCACTACTAAATTCGTACTGGTCCTGCGTCCTAAGCAACATGTAAGAAAAACAAATATCACCGCTTATGATAAAAAGTTGTTACACTGATGAAGTAAACGTCGTATCTTTTAAATCCCACTGTAAAGTAATTAGTCATGAATAAAATAAAAAAAATATGAGCAGATGAGAATGCTCAATTTATATGCATATCATGTGCGTTGAAGTTAACCATGTTTCATACAATATATTTTTCAAAAAAAGAATGATAAGCTGTTCAACTCTCAAAAGTTGCTGGTATCTGATACGACATGTTTTGCAAAGCCATTTTCGGTAGCCATTTTGCAGAACCATCAAACTTTTCTATGGCCTGAATGCAACTCAGATAAGCACTTTATATTTGTGTGCTATTCTTGAAAAGGAGCTCAATATTGCCTCGTCGCGGCTATTCTCATTTTATGGCTTGCGCTATTGTACTGCGTAGAGAAATGTTCTAAGAAATACATTGGTTATATTCGTATTGAAAAAATAAAGTTCCGGTAAGAAATTTCGCGCCGTTAGGGCTGGGAAAATAATCTTCTTTTACCATACTGCAGAAAGAATTGTCAAAAATATTGTTTTGCTTCTCAAACAAGCTACCTTCGAACAGCTAACTTACGTAAGCCGAGGGAAAACACGGCTTCCGTTACGGGAACAAAGTTACTGAAGTTAGGCTTCTGAATGATGTCAATCGATTTTAAGTTAAAACAAGTTTGGATGTATATTGAACTATGCAGAGGCTAAAACGTAACACAAATGTAACACATAACAGAGTTTATGCCTATCCACTTCAATACGTCTGTGTGGTCGCCTCCTCAGCTGCAAGTGCTGATGGAGGATAATGAAATGACCATTCACGACAAATGACGTCCATTTTTGCACCATTTGATTTGTGTTTGAGATTTTAGCTCCAAATACTCGAAATATGAAAACTGCTCTGGAAGCAAGAGCATTTATTTTGAATACCTGCAAGTAAAAATTTTGACAGTGTACAAAATACGCACTTCATTTGCAAAAGATTGCCTGTAATAGTCTGCTCGCACGCGTGTTTTAAAAGTTCCGTGCAATTATTTGCGGTTACAGTCAACATTACGTACGCTTTTACACAACTTCATTCAAAAGACGTAAGTTTTAGTTTAAGAACTGCACGTGCAAATAATACAAATTACATCTGTAGAGGAGTTGATTCATAAAGCTTATGTTAGAAATTATGTCAGTACAAGAAAATAATCTCTGTGAAGCTCTATATAAGAAACGGCAAATTTTATTCTGAGCGTTTGAATGCTTAACGTTTAAAAGATTATGGGATTTTACCATCGATACCCTGATATTCGACGACGAATACGGCCTTTGATCGTAATAACATCATCATATAATTGGTTTTCCAGGTGTCAGCCGTTTTAATTAATCAGATATACCGGCTTCACTACGACGTGGAAAGTTCGTAGGAAGAGGCAAAGGTGCCAGCGGCCGAGGTCTCTCTGATCAATTATTCGGTAGGCAAGTCCGAGGCGCAAATCGAGTTGTGCCGAAGGGAGGAGAAGTCGAGCTGGGTCCCGGCGCACGTCTGTTCCGAACTGCCGCTTATCAGATGTTCCATTCCACGTCCCGGCTTGTGAATATCCCGCTCGCGCTTTCTGGAGAGCATGTCAGGAATGCATATCATCAATGCGGCGCGAGTTCGGTGTCAACGATAAGCTGTGCTTTATAGCATGAGCTGTGTGGGATGACGATGAAAGAGTTAGAGATCTGAGGTAACAGATGACTTATCTTCGTTCGTTTAGGTAGAACTGATAGTGGCTTTGAGTTATTGAGAGTTTGATAGAGAGTTATTTCAGTGTACTGTGAAGCGCAGTATAACTTTACAGGGGAATAACTTGAAACGAAAAACTGAGAGTAGTTTTCTAAGCGTCTTCTTTATTTCATTTGGTGGGGGATTTAAATCTACGAAACATCGATAGTTAATGACGAAATGATAACTTGAAATAATTGGTATCTCTGCCTTGCTCAACATGCGTAACATAAATATGATGAAATGAAAGTGAGGGACAGCCTGGAAGCTTGTGAAACCTAGCTCAGTTGACGTTAGGTTGTATGAAAAGTAAAAACCCTTTCTTGAATTCTGTTTTAAAATTTAATTTTATCATCTTGTCTTCAGTGTGTTTCAGGCAAGTTTCAACATATTTAATGATTGATATGTGCTCTTAATAATATTTTACCTTTTTCCTCCAGAAAACCTTTTTAGAGCGAATAAGCTTATGATTTTGAACATGAAATAGATGACTTTTATTTACTTCTGTTAGCATGGTTCGGGCTTCCAATAGTCACAATGCACCCCAAGCAGCTGTCAATATCGATAGAGCATAGGAAAAAGATTCTCTAAGCTGCAGGACAATACGAAGAAGGATTCAAAAAGTTCTTAGTGGTAATCACAACCATGAAGATGAAGGAGGTAGGGGACAGCCATGCATTCTCGGTAATGAACCTTGAAAGTAATTGTTGAGGAAACTCCAGCCTTCATGTTGTGGAAATGTTCCAAGAGCATAATGTCAGCGCTTCAACTGTCAAACCATTTGAAGCAAATTGGCAAGGTGAAGAAACCCTATCACTTGAAAAAGTCCCATCACGACTCCCCATGTTCTGTTGGAAACGCCAGCTCTTGGGGCAGCATTTCGTCCGAGCTTGAGCTCGTGCACGAGAGTACACGGAATTCTTCATTTACATATTTACAATTGCGGGTGTGTACATTTTAGTGATATTTTCTGGAGTAAGTAATTAGAATATCATTAAGGAGCACATACCAATCAAAAGTATTTTAAAGAACGGCAAAAAAATACCGTAAAATGCCCTGAAAAATCCCTCCCAGAGCACAATTGTTGCAACCGTCCTTATTTTCCGAACAACCTAATATTTGACGGCGCGTCACCACACAAAAGCAGGCCGGACCAAATGCCGAGCCTCCTTATGACTGTCGCTCAAAGTACTCGTAAGAGTCACGCAGACAGGAGGAGTTTAACAGATCTTAGGTTTGCTTTTGATTGTAGAAACGGGTTCCAAAGAAGAAATGTTCTGCGAAGAAGAGTATAAAATACGTGAAAATAGCCGACGGTGTCCTATTTCGTTGGAACATCTTTTTTAATGAAAATAAAATAAAATCTCATTCATGGAGACATTCATATTATACACAATCGACTGGTTGCGTAAGAGATGCGAACGCGATAAGGTATCTAGTCGTCTATCTCTAATGAATTGATTTGATTATAAACGGAACCTCAGATAACGCATGAGACGCGTCAATTTCTTGGAATGTACAAACTCCAACAGTTTAAAATGCATTGTTTCATTCCTCCACCTCCCAATGTGATGAAACATTGATTACAAAAAATCTATACAAATTAATGAGTGAGCTTTACGAGTACGTCGGTAGCCCTCAGCATCACCATCATTGATGTAGCCACATTGCAGAATATCAATGCCAATATGCGATCTACAAAAGTGTCTGAAGCCTCCAATATCCGGTGTCGTGAATAGCTCTGTCGGAAATTGGCGTCGGCATCCCGCAAGTTGCCTGCACCGGATACTGTACGTGCGTAAGCAGATGCCCACTTTTCATGTCGAACTTGTGAGCCAAGAACTTCTAGGCAAGGATTGGGCAGCCTGCTAAAGTTCTCAAACTCTGTGGAAAGTTCCGGAAAGTGAAAACTTTTTCTTTGACGAGGGTTTAATAACTGATGCTGTGGTTATTGACAGCCTTGTCGGATGGGATTTATTCATGTCGGGTATTCATGGTTCAGATTGCTCAGCTAGCTCACGAACGTGAAAGGAGGACTCAAGAAGGAATTTCATCTCATGAAAACATTCACCTTTAAGGAAATAAAAATGTGATTGAAGGAAGCAGTTCCAAGGGTTCAGCCTTGCATCAGATTTTTCTTGAGAATTGAACTACAAAGATCTGAGAGCTAGTAACAATTTGATTGATTCACAGCCTGCAAAAAATAAAATTTGGTCGTGAATTTCTTTAGAAAAATGCAGACCAGCATGTACATGCTCTCTGACTTCCCTTTAAAAAATTGCAGTTCGTTAAATTACACGGCTATTGGGCTGCTCAGCTGCTGGGTAGCGGATTCGTTAAATTACTGGACAACTAGGCTGCTGGGCACCTAGGGTGCTGGACTACTAGGCTTCATGGTTGTTGGGGGCAAGGCTTTTAGGCTATTAAACTGCTGGGCTATTGGGCTGCTGTTTTAGTTAGTTACTGGGCTGTTAGGGTACCGGGCTACTGGTCTACTCAGCCGCTGGACCACAAAACTACTGAGCTTCTGGGGCACTGGACCGCATCAACTGATCACAAACTATGTAAGTGTTCTTTCAGTCAGAAACTCGTAAGTTTTAAGGATGAAATTGTCGATTTTAATAGATCCAGTAATACTTAAAATACCTGTGACGACTGACTAAAATTTCAATCACTTACTGCTCAAGACCGTCAGACAGACCAACCACGACAGAATTAGTAGTAGTAGTAGTAGTAGTAGTAGTAGTAGTAGTAGTAGAAGTTGTGATAGTAGTTGTAGTAGAAGTAGTAGAAGTTGTGATTGTAGTGGTAGTAGAAGCAGTAATAGTAGTAGTAGTAGTAGAATAGAGTTACTATCGCTTCAGTAGCTAGGCCTATAATTATCCGAAAACCTCAGTTTCACGAGAGGGTTAAACGAAAAACCCTTTTCAAGGCTTGCATTCAGTTGTGAATCGCTTATCCTACGTATAACTTTCAGGCACGCTTGTCCACGGTGGTACAGTTGCGCATGCATTACTTAAGTATTAAAGTATTTTGTAGTCACTTAAAACACTAATACGTCACATGTCAAGTCACATGTGGGTAGATTGAAGAAGAAATTTGATTTGAAGAAATTTTACGTGGACGAATTTTCTAATCAAACTGACAAATTAATCACCACGACAAATACGCTTTCTATTATCTTATATAAGCTTGCCATTTAAATAAATGAAGCTGCTTATTTTTGCTCCAATCAGTACTTTTAAGACAATTTTATCTACTGTGCAAATTATTCGCCTTTCAGCTTTTCTATGATACTTAATTGAACTAAATTATATTTATATTTTTGAGAATAGAACACCTTGTTTTTATGTAATTTCAAAACATTTTTAAAATAAGACCTCATTTGCCAATTGGGTTCTAAGAAGATGAGTAAGCTGCATTAAATTCGATCGATGAAAGCTTAATTTCATCGCAAACTGTCGCCATGGGAAATGCATCGCTAACGAGCTGTGCTCCAGTCAAACCGTGCGGAGAAAACAAGCAATATTGGAAGAATTGTGATGAGCAAGATAGATGACCCTCAGCGTTTCACTCATTATCTTAAAAAAACACAAGAAACGAGAGTAAATACTTTCGACGTAGTACATTACATTTGAACATCAATAGTACATTGTTCGAAATTAATCTTGCAACGAAAAACATGGGAAAAGAGACCAAAACTTGATACCTTAATGTCAGCTATCATATTATGTTTATGTACTTTTTAGAAGGCTCTGAGAAACGTATTAGCAAAATTCTGATGGTAAAATTGTTGGTGTGTTACTTTCAGAATTACTTCAGGAATAGGTTACCTCAAGACACTCATTAAAAGCCTTGAGAAGTTTTAGAAGCGGTCCAATGAGTGCTAAAATTTCAGTGAGAAAATATCATCGAATATGTACGAGATGTGGAGTGGATAAACAGCAGCTGAAGTATCCAGCTAAGCACTTGAAAAGTAACATGTTAGTTCTTAAGAGAAATCAGAAAACCCAACAAACAGGTTCATTGAGTGTGGTGATGCTCATGATTTTAGAAAAGGAAATTAAATGTGTCCCTTGCACGAATAACGGTAGAAAAATTGCAAATAGAGCTTGTATTTTAAGGCTGCTTTAGCAATCTCAATATTAAAGGCGTCTTAGTTACATCATGCACACAATTGTGAGTTTGAGTTCACGCAGAAAAGATTTGTCATATCTAGGTGTTTGTCAACCGCGTAAGCTCAGTGCTACAGAAGCAGGTGGAGTGTGAGAGTGCGTGTGGCTATGAGATCTCGTGTTTGATCATATGCTTCGTGACCTCTCTTTGTAATAAAAGGTCATTTTCACTCAATAGACTAGTTTATTAGTCAAGAGTTGCGTTAATTTGATCTTCACGTAGAGTGTGTGAATAACTTAAACCCCATTGGGGGGTAAACTGCTGAGCCTTGCAAGTTCAGACTATGCTTGGTTAAACAGCATTTGGTACTGAGGCTTTAAAATATGAGTCATTTTCAAGATAAATGTTTATTAATTCAGTCTCCACAAGTATAACTAATGAGTAGTCAGAGTAAGTTAACCTGCGCACGAAATACCGTAGACTAATATTGCGTCTTTCACAGCTAGCACTTTTATATGCGTCATGCTGTGTCAGGATTCAAAAAGGATCAGGATCATCTAAGCAATTTAATGTATTTAGTTTAATAACATATTTCTGGTCTTATGATTCCATCTATTTGATTAATGTCATTTAAATCATTACCATAACTATTATTTTGCCTTAGGAAACTTTGCTCACAATTGAATTTCTATTCTGCTTCCATCAACAATCCTAAATGGCTCAGCTCCCAATTGGTGAGTACCTAACGCGGCCTTCATAACGTTGACTGCATTCAAGTTTCGCTCGTCCGATTATATTCCTTCGTTAATAAAACTCGACTTCCTTCATTCGTAGACGCAGGGCTCAGCTCTCAGCGCAGCCCTTTGTCCCTTCAGCACCCAAATGGGTCCTCTGTTACACGCTGCCAAGTCCATTAAGAAACTTTATGCTTTTTAGGAATCCGTAATTTGCTTCAAAGGTTCATTTTATTGCCGGGCGGTATTGCCCCGGGTTTTGTCTTCATCAGGACCGTAAATTTCGCCCTAACTTCGACGGCACCCTCGTTACTTTTAAATTTGGTTGCCAAACTTCTCCAGGGTTTGATTGTTTGTTTGAAGGAGAATTTCGCGCTTTATTGGAAGGACTTCGTTTGCGAAGTTAGAATTAACCATAAAAAACGAGCGTGGTGTTTTCTGGGCTTCATTTGCAGAAGTTGAGATGGATGATGAAAAATTGCAGTTAATTTCTCACAACTTTAAAAGCTGGAGTTGAACTGAACTGTACAAATATCAAGCAGATAACAAGCATATAACTTTTGCGCGCGCTTACTGTGAGCGTGTAATGCATTCGGAGGGCGCAGTGAGTGATGAGAACAAAACTGGCGTAATTTACTGACTAATTCTAAAGCCATTAGATTACGGAAAAATGATAAGAGTTTGATCTTTTCGGCATCCTTAATTGAATGGATGGTTTGGTATAGAAGCACGGTATATTTTTCACTCATTTGCAGAGTATCCGACCATTGAAGAAAAAATCACTATATTTCTTTCTGATTTCTTTTGAGAATAATGCACACGGGAAATAAAGCATTGCTTGATTACAAGTAGTAAGTACGCATTCGAAACATAACAATTTATTCGATTATTCCTAATTGTTGCCATTCGAAGTCACACGCAACGTTTACGACGACTTTCAATATTTTAGAAATTTCTGAGATAGATATTGGAAAAATATCCTGATATGTAGATGATTATTTGCGGACAACTTCATTAAAAAGTCGCGTTCTGTACTTGTTACTTGTACATCTGGCCATTGCTCATTACATTATCTGCCATTTCATGTTCTCAAGCCAGCAATTAATAGTTTTTAATCACGAATACATAGTTAAACTGATGATTTGTCTGCAGGTATTTCCCTCAATTTTCGCCATAATTTTTTTTCAATTTTTCATTTGATTGGCTGGACTCATTTATGGGATGGGATTCAGAAGTATACCCAGCTGAACAATGCGCGCGGCATAGCGAGTGATCACGGCAGTTAGGCCCGCAACAGGACAAATCACCGCCCGCAATTTAAGAGCACGCTGAGCATTCCAGGTTGCTGTAATTTACGACAGATAAAACACAGTGGCCTTCTGTCGTCTACATAGGGCAGAGGCTCCGCAGGGCAGCCCCGCCAGGCGTGAGTGGTGGCAACCTGCGGCATCCCAGAGCATGTGTAACTCGCATGTCAGGGATGGCACCGCTGAGGCGGCAGAGGTCAAGCCTGCCCTAAATTGGACATTTCTACTCCGCCGGGACTCGCCACCACCACGAATGCGAATTTGATCGTCGGTGACCTGTCCAAATGCGAGTACAAATTTTGATTGGGTACGAAGTCAAATTACGAGTATCAAACAAACTCGTATATATATCGTGATCTTGCGTTGCAGCCTCAGAAAAACAGCACCAATCGAGCATCAGCAAGATGCATCCCCGACAACAACGTCCCTTGGCAACCCGTGGCTTGAGGCCTCTCGCTCTGTAGATGGATTTCAAAAGGGCATAGGAATATCAAAATAATTCGTGCTAATGACCCCTTTCCAGAGGCGGATATGAGAAATCGTATCAGATCAATTGTGAGTACGTAAAATTTTGATTTAAAATTAAAAAAAATTTTGAGCAAGCTTTGTTTACTCTACCTGACCTTAGAATAGGACTGCGTGCTCCGATTGAGCTGTAAAAGCCTTTTTTTGATTCTGGTTGGGAAACGATTTAGAAAAATCCCAGATCGGGACGAACTTCGTTGTCATAAAACGATTGTGAACTTAGAGACTGTTCGTTCTATAAAATGAGTAAATTTTAATTTGACGAATGACAAGTTCTATGTGTGTAGAATTTTACAGATTTTGAGGGAAAATTTGTGGGATTAGAGGTCAGAGCGGCGGCACAAGGGGATTTTAAAGTGGCGTGTTGCACCACGAAGGCGCACCTTGCCACTCGTCCTTGCTGTGTTGCTATGTTCTAGCCTCGAAGAAAGGAGCCTCATGCACCTCCGTATTCTTATAAATTTGTTTCGGGTAGACTTTCAATTTCTGTAAAAGCCAAAAACCACTCGAAAAATGTCGTTTCTGAGCTGTAGATACGCTTATACTAAACTTTCTGAAATAGCCGGAGAATAAATAAGAAAATAAGTCCCCGAGAACATTCTAACTATGGCAGAAATGACTGGTGCATTGTGTCCCAAGCAGGGGGGGAAACTTAATGTGGACAGCCATGTAAAGGGTGCCCCCCCCCACAAAAACGAGACCCAGCTTTCTAGGGCCCTAATTCAGAAACTGCTTAATTTTTTAACATACAAAAAATGGAAAGTCGCATTTTGTTTTCTTATGCTTTGGTATCATCGATACTGCTTCAACTCGTAAGTTGAATTACGTATTAATACGAAAACGTGATCTTAAACTATTCAAGATTTAACCGATCGAAGAGCCTCCCCATTATTCAACTCACAAAAGAACAAAGAATATTCATCTTTGAGAAGTATTTTCAAACGAAAAGTTTGCAACAGGTCATTCAATCATTTCAAAAGCACTTTCCTGAAAGACAGTCTCCAACAAAGATGACTATTTGGAGAAATGTTTCTAAGTATAGAACCGAAGGAACAAGCCTGAATCTCAACAAAGGTCGATCAGGGCGAAAAAGAACGGGGCGATCTGAAGAAAATGTTTGAATTGTTCGAGGAGCATTTACAGAAAATCCGCAAATCTCTGCAAGAAAAAGTGGATTGGACTAAATCTACATTCAACAGAATTATAACTTTGGATTTGAAGTGGCATCCTTACAAGATGGCGGAACAAACTCCTCGATCACGATCTTCCTCGGTGACTGAATTTTGCTCAATAAACAATAAAAGGAACATTTCGATTGTGTTTGTCTTATTTTAGTAGCATTTTTTATTTAATAAACGGTTGAAAGTTATTAAAAACACAGTTCTAATATCTTAAAATTCGAAGTTTAACAAAAGTGTGCAAACAGGTTTTCGGAATCGGCCACTAAAAATACTGCTTAAAGAAAGCGGTTGGATCAATTCTTTTGAAATTTCGTACAAAGATGGAACAAATGCTAAGAAAGAACATGTATTTTTTCAATTTTCTGTGAATTTAATAGTTTCTGAATTACAGCCCTTGAAAGTTAGGTATCATTTTTTTGAGACACCCTCTATAATGCGGAGGTATCTGCTGTAGCATTTGTGTAACGAAACTCCAGGGCTTTATTTGAACAAACCTCGTAGTCATTACGCGTCTAACAATGATTAACACTTTCATTTCATTTTTGAAGATTACCGAACTCATTTGAATCATTTACGCTATCATCACTTCATTCACATTTTTCCCACTGAAATATTGATCTCGTTTGTAATGGGTAAAGAACGCTAATTTAACTGACGTTGTCTCCTATTCTCGCTTAACTTTCCGTCTTCCACCAGAGAACCTCCGTGCGCGAATCCTTCACTAGCCAGCGCACTATCTTTCACGAGCATTTCCCGTTCGACAGCTGCGTTCAGCAGCAGCCTATCTACAGCGTTCTATCTATGACCGTTTCTCATCTTTTTCCAGAGCATGGCAGCTCACTTGCTCGCAGGCTGAGCACCAATTTCGGGCGGATTATTCATGCTGACGATATCTCGATGTACACCGGAAGGGTAAATAGATAGGCCACCTCTAAAAGATATTTTTTCGTGAGACAGGAAATGTTGTCCTGAAATGATCACTCTAGATATGTACATATATTTATGTATATGGAAGGCTGTAGCTTTTAAATTTTAAAAGCAATTTAAGGCGTTTCTTGAAAAATAACAGTACATGTTCAAAATATTCTATTCATAGATCGTGGATTTCACCAGGCGTATGACGCACTCGTATGACTATGAGTATGTGCATTGGGAAAAATGGTGACAGGGGCTGAGATGTTATTACGAACTTATTAATTGATTTAAGTTTACTACTAATTTACTTTAAATATCATTTTAGCATGAGTTTTGAAATTAGGAATTTTTTTAGGCATCTAAGTTGCAAATGTCAACCGAAAGTATTCCTACATTATAAAGTATATACGAAAACATAGGCCTAAGTACAACTTGAAGATAGAGCGAATAAAAGGGATTCCCTCTTTATACTAACAACTCGAAAGCATGTATGAATTTAAGTAACACTTCGGATTCAGTAGAAAATGCCAAGATAAAGCGTTTCAAAATTCATAATAAGTCTTGCACCATCCTATTCACCTTTTTTTAAATGATTTACAATCATTCTCGCCTGTATGTATGACACGAAGGAGCTAAAGTAGTCAATAAAATATACATACCATAATGCCTATGCTTTTTTCCTTCACGCTGGAAATGCTGACGTTACACGGCCGTTAACTACATACCAAGTTTTAGCTTCCTGATTAATCCACCTGTTAAAATTTTTTCTTGTTAACAATCATCAATGACGGCATTAATTATCTTCTCGTGGCGCCACCATAGCGAGCTCTTTTTGTGTTGACGCTATGTTTGTGCAGTAGTAGGTCAGAGCAGCCTACTTTATCTAACTGGAAGTTTCCAGTGCACAACGTACAAGAGGCTTTTGCGAAAGAAATTAAACCAAAATTGATTCCCGGGAATGTAATATCAACGTGCCGGACACAAATATAAACAGATTCGGGCGACGATTTTTCCAAAAACTACGAAAAAACCACGATTGTACTGAGGAAGTTCCAAGAATAGAACTTGGAAGACCTACACAGCAGCAGCAGCTGTGTAGGAGCGCCGGCCACCCTGCCATGGAGCCGCACTCAATAGCAGGGCAGATTAGCATTAGCCATTCGCACTTCAGCCATTCCAGCTTCCCCGTTGCATTTTAAATTCTCATCAAATGAAACTAATCCTTCCTCGATCCTTTCCAGTTGAAGCGACGAGCAATTTTGCACAGCAAATAGATTCAAGAAATCGTGCCATAGAAGTTAATTAATTTCTAATACCGTTCAGTGTACTTTTCTGTTTGTTATATATGTATTGATATGTATGTTTAAGGGTATATGTCCATAGAATCTGAGTGTTTCCGTAATCAATAACCAAATAAAGTTCTAGTACGCTTCGGTTTGATTACTCTTTATTTTTCATCATGTCGTTGTTTTATTTGCACTGATATTCGGTACTGTAAGTTGTGGATGAAACTGAATGGCAGTATTTTTATACCTGCGTCCATATGTTCGATCGATGTAGGGGATTTAGGTGGTGATAATAGTAATTCGTTAGCAAACAAGCAATGACGGAACAAGTTGCTATCTGGCGAGTAATGAGACTGTTTAATCAATTAACATGCGTCGTATTTATGAGGCTTGACTTAGATCAAAAGTTATTCCAAAGAGGAACGAATTAAAAATTAAGCATGGATGCAAATTTTATGTATGCTAAATTTAGCCATCACGAATTATTTTGGTAACGCACATTGTCAGAAGAAGATTGAAAAGCATCTGACAATGGAAAAAAACGAGCTACACCTCCAATGTAAAGTTGATGTGTGGCACGGTACCGAAAGCAGTGGTACGATTCCTGTGCAGACAGGAACAACGGTGCTATAAAATAATTTTTACTTTGTATAATTTTCTGTCCTTCTTCATACTTTGTTAAAATGAACATGAACTTCTGTCAATTTACAGCACTCTATTTCCTGAACCGAGAGAAATTTTAAGAACTAAGGCAAAGAATTCATCCTTGATTCATGGATATGGAGAAAAAAAAAATACAGAGCTCGAAATGAATAAGATTAAGAACTCCTTCTATGCGGTCATACAATTTATACAATCTTGAAAGTTTTGTATCTAAACTGACCAACGCTTCCTCAAATGAGAGACCATCATAACCCGAACACTCCTGCAAGGAAGACGTTGGTGCAACAGTTAAGAGCTGTGTAATGCTTGTGTCGCCTGGAACTCGTTAAGGCACACGCTTCCTCAAGTGATTCTAGTGCGATGAAATCGCATTTCTTGTGCGGTCGTTTGAGGGTTGCGATGGTGACGATGTGCGATACTTTTGGCTTCTAGCTGATTGTTAAAGGAACCGCCCAACTTAGAGAACTTTTTTTAGTACGAAAAGAATCATTATCGAATTTGGCAGACTTATGATAATCACTGAATGAAAGATAATTTATTCCAGGGAAGCTTTTCGATTTCGTGAAAAAATAAGATATTTATAAAAGTGTCTATTGTAAAATTTAGAAATCGACATATTGAGATCCATTTTTACACTAGAACGATGGGTTTGGTCTTTTTAGATGAGCTTCAACCCAAGAAATGAATGTATCAGAACATATTTTCGAAAAGCGAAATTTTACAATCAAATTTTGAATTCTTCGTTGCATCTCTTCAATGTTTTTTAGTGTTCCTTTAATAATTTTCAGTAAATCTAAAATTCTGAAATTAGTTCTGCTACGTTTTCGTGTATCAGAACCAAGTGCTGCAACTTTACCGGTCCCCTGAACTATGACAATCATCGCTGTGATCACTCAGAAGTTGAAAATGGTCTTAGAGTACATGATCTCACGTACTAATTTCTGACTAGTATTTGGCTTCGAAAACTTCCAAAAATATTTTAATCAGCATTAAAGAAATTCTCGTAAAAATGATACACAGATGTACCCTCACACGACCGATTTTTAATTTTTGTAGTGAATATAAGTTATTTTTTAATTTAAAAAACTCTTTCTATTAATTTATTTCCAACATATCATGAGTTTTAACACAGAATACAACGCAGGTGCTGGAATGGTGGAACGGGGACTCAAAAGTCTTATCTAAAATAAAAATTATTTTGCGGGAACCATTGAAAATAAAAGGGCGGAAAATTCCCGGCTCATCGTTAATTAATTTGGTGAGCTAAAGAGCAGGGGATGTGGCTGAGATTACAGTCACCCCGAATGTTTTCCCCCCGTCTAATCAGTGCACTAAAATTGTCTTAAATATGAGAGAAATATGAGACTGTGTTCAATACCTGTAGTATTTTATCACAGAGGTGATAAAATACCCTTTTCGCTATAGATAAAATGAGTGTCGCTCACACAAATAGTAACCATCATTTAAGATCTCATTGTACTCCTCCAGAAATAATTTTCTGCAGCGATGCACGAAGAGCTGGAATATAAGTTATGTTGCTTGACTTGTCTCATCCAGGAAAACTCTCACCAAGCAAAATACCTCGCTGTTTCTTTCGCATAATTTAGCAGCCTTGAACTGCTTGTAAAGTCACTAGTTTGGCTCACCACACCTGAGCTCTCAGATTCAGTTTTCATGGAATCTAACTTCAACTACAAAGATTTAAGGACTTGAACAGGATCTTATTGCCGTGCTGGGCCCTGTAATACCCTTGTATCCAAAATCTATTAGCTGGAAGTCAGTATCTAACAGAAGCTGTGCAGATGTTTTGGCTTTACCTGCGGTATTCAGACTATTCAGTTTCGGGAAATATTATGTTGCCAGAACACATAACTCATTCACAGGGTAGAAAATTATGTCTCACTGCTTACACCAGCGATTTTTTGTCCCCACTTTCTTCGTTGTTATAAAACGCACAAGAAATTACTTACTTCTCTTCATGATGAACACACAAGCAAACATATTAATTTGTTTTGTTTAGTGCCCACTCTGAGAGAAAATATGGTAGAGTTTGGACACACTTATGCCAGCAATTACACCCACCTCTAGTCTACGAAATTTCATCCGAAATTTTAACTTACTTTTGGTATCCATTAATAAAACACTAAGATAAACGAAATTAAAGTATGATACGAAATCATATTTTAATGCTTGGGTTCCAAATACTACCAAGCTCACTGCAACCTGTTTCAGCAGGTTTTACAACTTAATAAGACTTTAGTTTTACACGTGATGAACACATGTAAGTAATTTCGAACTCTTCCACCAATCTATTACCTGAAATGACAACTTATTTTGGAGAGGGTG
Organism: Orchestia grillus; assembly: GCA_014899125.1. Taxonomy (NCBI): domain Eukaryota; kingdom Metazoa; phylum Arthropoda; class Malacostraca; order Amphipoda; family Talitridae; genus Orchestia; species Orchestia grillus. Next base: position 32,556 of record VOMN01128645.1, read on the forward strand.
CTCGAAGCACTTACTTTGCACTGGATCTTAAAGCACACTGCAGCACTGAGCTAACGAGAGGAAGATAACTCAACCATATGCGTGGATACTTCTCTGACTGGTACAAGGACGTTCTCAGAGTCATGATTAATATGTTTTCACTGTTAAAGCCAGTATTTCAGAGATGATATGTACGTTGCTCTTTTATACGCGAGAATGTTTAATTTTTACCCGTCCCCCAATGACAACCAGTCTTACGGGGTACGTGTACAGTTTCAAATCACAACTCGAGTTTCGGTCTTTGTTCTCCGAGAAATCGAAGCAAGTTCATTGTTCTATGTCTTCTAGTTAGCAGGTATTTTCTGTATGTCTGAGAAACTCCTTGAACCAAGTAGAGGCATTCTAACAAGATGACGAGGAAGTAATTCTGCAGATGATGCCAGGCACACGTGTAAACGATTATTTTCTTATGAGGGATTATTTTCTACTAACTTTTAAGAGAATGGAAAGCTCATAAAATTAATTTTTTGCAAAACTCACAAGAACGTGATATTGATGCGGTTTTCGAGCATAATTATAAATTTCAGTGTTTCGAAATATTCACCAACCATTCATTCTTGAAATTAGATTTTATTTACCAAAGCCACAGGACGATGACGATATTCGTACTTTTTCAGTTTTTTTGCTCTCTCAAATACCCTTCATCAATAAAAGATAACTCCTAAATTGCTCTCTCCAGTTGGAATATCTCCTGAATTGTACATACTACACGTGAATTTATTGTGAATTAGGTATTTGATTCCACGTATACAGCAGTCCAGGTAATTAAAAAATCTCGCTCTCAAATTAGTTTTATAATAAGAGTGAAGAAAAGGGCTACGTAGCAGAACGTTTAGTTACAAACGTTTTGGTATCGTAGTAGTAACATTTACAATTTTGTAATATTGGATCAAGCGTGAAACTAAAATGCATGGCTGTACTCGAAAAAAAAACTAAGAGACGGCAGCTGCGACGCATAGAGCAACGTGTCCGAGAGTCTGGTACTCTACTTGATTGACGCGGTATCAGAATTAACAGGCTTACCGTAAAACAAATAGTTCGAAGCTCGCACTTAGCTGCAAAGGTTCAAAATAACAAATAACAATAAATAATAAAATTAAGATCATTGTCTCATAAGTTGGGGTGTTCCATAGCGGTCGTAGCACGTGTTGACTCGGCTCATCGTGTTCAAGGCTTAGTTTGGGCTTGGATTCAACAAACGTTTCTTTCTTTTTGCTCGAGTCGCATTTGCATAATTCGCGCACCGCAGGCGCTCGATAGTCGACATAATTCTGAGAATTTGTCGTGGCTGGAGTTCCATTTTTCAAGGGAGGGCGGCGAGCACAGCACCGAAGGCAATTTGTCAAGTGCGACGCCAAGGCTCTGAAATGCAAGAGGATTGCCTCTGGTGCTGCGGGGAGGCTGCGCTTAAACAGAACATCGAGGATGGACAATGGCGTCTACGTCCAAAAAGAAGAAACGACCGTGGAAGATGCGGCTTTCCACATGACTTGTTCTCCGCGAGGGAAGATTGGATTAGAAGCTAGAGGTTTTGTGTCGGTTCATGCGCGTATACTCGTAAAGCTGCAATCAAGAGCGCAAATCGACGGTGATGTTGGATCAAAAATGAAAAAGTGAAGCTCGTGGTCCGATCAGATTGAAGAATTGGGCTTAAGAATGGACAAAATTTTCTCATTTTCAGTTTACGATGCAAAGAAGAAGAGTTATTCATAAAGATCCGCCATTAACGGAAACAGCAACAAAAGTTTACGGCGGTGGGATACGAATTTGGCTCTGTAATGAAACTTAGAAAAATAGTGACTCGTGTATTTCAATTTTTACAGTTTTATCTCAAACCAACTGTGAATTAGGCCCAAATAGATTCGCTTCCTCTGCATTTGACCTGAGACTTCACATCCAGCTCTTGTGCTGATGTCAAATAGAAGATTGATTTCCAGCTTCAATTTGCAGCGGCCACCACGGAACTAGAAGACCAGGCTGTGATGACATGCAAAGAAAGTCATGATGGAGCGTTCGAAAATGAGGTGCGTTCAATTATGTAGCAAACATATTCCCTATGAAAATCTGAAAAAGAAATAATTACTTTTACGTAAGGAGCACCTTTTACATCAATGAATACATTCAAGGAAAATCAATGATTTTGAAACCGAGATCTAGATCCTACAGAATTGCACAGACCCATTAATTTTCGGTGGTCAATGAAACACATCCCAGTATTCAAAGGATTTTTTTGATTGCTAGCCATGTCAGGAGCTCCTTTTGGCACCTCCAAAATGGTTCAAAGTCGAAGTACTTTCTTTCGAGTCGAAAAACTGCATAGATACTACGGGATCAGGATCGAGTAGGTAAAAAGTTTTGTCGATGAATAAACGATATAAACATGAGTTATATAAAATATGAACCCATAAACTCGGGGTTTTAAGATGTGTGATTATTAAATGACTGTGAAGTGCTAAAACGGAATTTGAAATATGGTTGCTGAATGCGGGGATAAAAATTCCTATAAAAATTTATAAAAAAATATAGGTGGAGAGGTTTGTTTTAGAATATGTGTAACTTACGAAATTTTTTTGAGCTGCTCATTTTTATTTCGCAAAACGGATTACTTCACGAAAACGCAGGTTTAAGTAAGTTTACACAACGATGTGCAGAACTTCCGCTCCCGTGCACGCAATGGTGTTGAAATTCCTTGAAGCGCTGAAGGTAATGTTAGCGTACACAGGCCGTTTGCAGCGTTATGACTATATATGAGATAGTTGATTTCGTTTTCTTGTTGTATTAATGATTTCTCTCACAAAAACTACTTGAAAATAGGCTGAAAATTCGCAAAAGGGCAAAAATTACTAGAAAAGTTTTCATTAGTACACGAATGGACATAGACGTGAGTGAAATTATTTAGACAGGCAAGTCGTTTTACAACGGTCAAGTGCTCGACAGCGTAGCTTGACGCCCAAGTTGCCGGGCCCCGCACACTGTGGTATTGACCGAAGAGACGCAGCAACATCCATGACATGCGTCGTCTTCGCGCAGCTAACAATCATGGGCCAGATTTCGACAGTTTTCTTCAAACTTTTAAGTCCGATGCCGAGGACTTTGGGCTTTGCAGCAATCAAGGAACATTTATTGCCTATCAAGTAACTTACGGCCCATGAAACATCTTACGACCTATCAAACATTTTACGACCTTCGTACATTGTTATTGCCTCTCAGACATGAGTTCATATCGTGTTGTACTAGAATGAATTCGGCAATGGTATGAGAGACGCAGGAAGTTTCGAGCATTACGTATGCATCTCGGGATTGCCCCTCTTTTGGAGAGTAGTTGTTTTCTGAGGATAATGTATTACTTTCATTAGGAACAGCTTCTCAGATCTCTCGTTCTGGACTTCACGAGGTCGTTCTGACGGCTTACACCAGGCAAGTGCTTCCTCAGATTGAATTATTTGATAAATTTTCCTCCTGCCAGAGCAGCCGAACTCCTCACCTGGGCTGGTCGCTCATACAATCACGAATCGTAATTTGTGAAGCCTAAAAGTTAAAAAAAGCGATGTATACATCATACAGTTTGATCCAAATTCCTATAACCTATTAACGATTTTATCATGTGGAAAATTCCACGTGATAAGATAAACTTTGAAATTCACTTCTTGGTTCAAAATTTATTTACTGAATCTGACTTGAGTGCCTCATCGGCAGGCGATAGTTTCTGCTTCTCTCAGGTGTGTACAGACTCGGGAACGTGACTGGAGAGTACCAAGTGCTTGCAGATGTGGCAGCACTCAGTTTACTATGTGTCAAGTGCTTGCAGATGTGGCAGCACTCTGTTTGTTAAGTGTCAAGTGCTTGCAGATGCGAGCACTCTCTGTGTATTAAGTGACAAGGATTTTTTAATAAGCTCTGCACGTCGAGTGCAAAAATATAGGTAGATGCACAAATAAACTGTATCTTTAGTGAGGAAAATAATTCATGACGAGCACAGCTCCATGGTTTCTTGATTCATCAGACTTCAGCATAAAAAACATGGACTATTTTTCCAACGCAGCAGACTTGGAAATTTACCAAACACCACGTAATTTCATTCGATTTGGGGTTTATGAACGTTTGCCTTGCGTGTATCCTCTGGATAGATAGAAACCTAGGTGCAAAATTGGCCTGTGATGGATTTCTTAGCAGTTTTACGATGCCCCTGCACAGGAAACAACATGCAGAATTTCTATCGCATTCTCACTCTATTTCCTTTTGGTTTGAGTATTTTTGCAGAACAGAATGGTCCCTTTGCATCTGCAGCTTGTTTGTTCTTGCGAATTGGAACTGAGGAGTGTTTGATGTGCGGGCCTTGCTGTTGGTTTAGCGGAGACGCTCCCTTTTTATGAAGAGCCTGACACTTTTGAACCTGCAGACTGGTTTGCAGTTCTGTTGAGATCGTCTAACAAGGGAATGATCGCGGAAAGTCTCTGAACAATGAACATTGGAGTCTTTATTCTCCTCACCTTCTTGCTTCCTAGGAATCGAAATTGAAATTCAACCTTCTGTGCTTCATTGTTGAGGGCCTGTGATTTTCTTTTTTCATCTCATCAACACAAACTATTTCGTAATTTTTAAATGCTCAAGCTTACAACTGACGAAATATGTGGTTACTATCAATAATACTTGGTTTAAAAACTAGATAAACTAAATCACTTCAGAAAATACACCGGCTGCCAGAGTACAATTTGCATTATTTTGATTATGAGACTATTCAGTGTAGAATCAATCTCCTAGGTGTCTACAATGGAATTATAACCCTCCCCTCAGGCTTTGGACTGTCCTAAATTTGACATGTTTTAGACAAATAACGTCCAGGAATTAGCTGCTGCTTTACTTACCATTCTTTTCCTGGCAAAGAATAATTACTTTCCACTTCAATTCCCTTCATCTATTGGTGTTATTTTAAACTTCATTGGAAAGAAAGGAACTAACGTGACTGCCCTTTTCCTTTGGGAAGATTTACGATTGTCACGCTCATGTGTTGTCGATGCACTCACTTTTATTGCTGTTCGTAATTTGAAGTCAAATCTCTCTCTGCGATCTCCGACTTCCCTTTGTCGTAGCTGGTCCGGCCATTACTGGTCGGTCTCGCTAACAACTCTCCTATTTCCAATTTTACGGATCATTGCAACTGGTCTACATTTTTAATGATTGTATTAACTTGCCGAACACGTCTCGTCGAGGTACCGTTCCTAATACTTATCATGTACGACACTCACTCGTGATTCGTTTGGTCAATGTTGCTAACTTACCTGAACAGGTCACCTTCTGACGCCCAGGTCGTTGGAAAAAGCATTGGGCACGAAAGTATATGAGCAATTTTAACTCACGTGAAAACATGGCCGTAACTTCCGTAGTTTTCTTAACGCTAACGTTCGTCAAGCAAACAAGCAAACATTTCAGGCTTTGAATAGCTAACAGATTCGAATCACATCGCGTTAGAAACTTTTTCTTGAACAATCGTCGCAGATTTTAAACTTTTGAAGTTCCCGTAGAGACGAGTTTTTCCGGTTTCAAGATGAACTCTCGTTAACTGCATAGAAAACTTATATAGATTACTGAGCTGATGGCCCGTCCTATCGATTTTTTTTGAGAAACAATGGCTGCGAAGAAAGCGAAAGTTAGGCAAACTCCCACACCGCTTCGAAAATTTAATTTCAAACATTAAAAAATACAAAACACATTAGTAGTTGACCATCTTTGCAAGTCAAACTTTGGTAATCTTGTCCGTAACTTGAGTCAATAACCTCACCGTTCCCCTCGCAGCCCGTTGTGCATTCTCCCACATGTTGCTGTCACGTCAGGTATAGGCTGGTCATGAATAAATTTATTTTTGCATGCAAGTATGAACGAGTATTTTGAATACAGAGATAAAATATGTATTTATTGAAGTAAAACATGAAGCAAGTTTTTGTAATCCTCATACAGTTAAGAGAATTTTCAAAGCTCTTTGAGCACTAACATACGTCTTAAATGTGTGAATTTTCATTGAATTTGTAAAAGTTAAAATAAAATTTACCAATTTCGACAGGTACGTACTTGTAAAGCTGGATCCAATCCGATGTGATTGACGTTCATCGAATCTTTTTTTAATATAGCAATACTTCCTGAGGCTATGACGTAATACCAGCGTGCAGGTTAGATACACTTGTGGGAAAGTACTGTATTTTATCGGTTCTGTATGATAACAACTGGGCTTTTAAATTTTTCCTTTAACCTGTTAGAATAGAGTACACTCAGGAGCTATGTTGTGGGAACAGTGGAAAATATCAGCGTTTTTTTTTTTTAAACTTATTTACTCAAGCTTTCGCACGCTTTTGCAGTTTACATTTTCAAGGTAACAGAACAGAAATTTCGGACTCATCACCTTCGCATTCAAATATAATCAAAATTCTATCAACGAGTCGCGATAGTTTAGGACCTATGTGAACCCACGATGAAATCAGTTTTGCGAAATTACAGTCAAAAACATTATTTTTTCTTAATTTTTGTACCTTCACAGTCTGATTTTATCTTCACGCATTATGCCCCGGTTTTCAATTAATATTCACCTCAGCAGTTTTTTCTCTTCAAGTAGCCTAATTACGGACGCACACGCGATCCCTCCGAAATTCTCGTTGTTTTGTTCCCTTGAATAAGCAAGCTGCAAAGGGGTGCGAAAGTTCGTGTAAATAAATGAAAAAATAGATGATGTTTTCAACAATCCCTATAATATTTTTTGGGCATAGCCATTTATGTACGCACTGAAGGATTTAGATTGGAGGAAATTCACGACGCTAGGGTCAAGGGTCTGTATTTCTAATCAGCGAGACTGTGTCAGAGATGGCAGTCCGTTACAGTGATGCAAAAAATTGCACTACTTCACAGGATAAAGTGATTTTCGTCATTTTCGTCATTAAAGTCATTCTTAAAGGCATTAAAGTCATTTTCGGCGGAATGAGGACCATAGTTCAGAAATAAATCACCCACGACGCTTGATACAAATCGGATTACCAAACAGTAAAAAAAGTATTAAAACTAATTATATAAATCGCACTGAAACAAGAAATTTTCATTTTTTATCAACTGGTCAATCGCTCAGCGTGGTGTGATGATACTCGTCACAATTTAAATTAATATTCAAATTAATTCAAAACTTCCTTGAACATTAGAAAATTCGAAAATTTCTGGTCAAAGATCGACTATTAAAGCAGAAAATGGAGCATGGTAAGAATAATCTAGATTGTCACATTGGTAGTTTTAAAATAGAGCTGTACGTAGCACATCAAAAGTGTCTAAGATTTTACATGTCCTAGTTCTATCAAAAAATGTACTAGCAACATCGCGTGAATTTCACAATTTACTGCAAAAACTAATGCTGTTAAACTAATCGAGCCGTGAAAGACAGAGCCTGTGATAGCAAAAGTAAACTGACTGCCTATTGGAGGCCAAATTTCTTCTCTGAAGATCAGAATAATCACAGTTTTAGTCTAATGAAATATGCAGGAATTGTAATAACATCACATTTCTAATCAGAAACTTAACATCTTGAGATGAATGACTCTGTAACAGAGTTGAAATTTCTACCTTGTATTTAGTGACCGGAAGAATTTATTTCGCCAAGTATAATATTTAGTGAACACGGTATAGCATAGCTTCTATTATATATTTGCAGGACCCGTGAAAATTTCACGGAAATTTAGATAAATAAACTTTACATAAACCAGCCCACGGGAAGTGGTCCTCTCAAGTGTTGGACAAAGGTTAAAGGTTCAGGGCAGAGATAGTCCGGTCTTGGAAGCAATTTTCTTCTTGATGATGCGAGTAGTCTGAACTCTATTAGGGAAACCGAAAATCTACCGCGACGACTGACATTTTATAGCAAAACGTGCAATCCGTTTACAGGATACTTCGCTCGAGACCTGAAATATCTCTTAAAAAGTTTCGAAGCGTGACGGTACGGTAGGTAGGTATCATACAAGCGTTTCAATATATAGATTTTATTGATCATTTGTCTTTGTAAAATAACTTGTCAAAAATTAGTTATGCAAAATTTTTGTTTAGTGATTTTGTCCCGATAGCAAATATTTGACTTTTAATTTACAGATCTTATTGGTAAGGTTTCTCATATTTCTTGTTATGTTTCATATATAGCATAACCCTATTCTGTGAGATTCATATCTGTGGGCAGCACTGCATAATGCGCTTGTGCGCTCGCTCTATTCAGAGGTATGAGGCGAGAGAATGGAAGAGTTAACATTCTGAGAAATGAAGCGAGAGGATAAAAGAGGCAACATTCAGAGAAATGAGGCAAGGGAGTACAAGATGGCAACATTTAGAGAAATGAGGCGAGGGGGTACAAGATGGTAACATTCAGAGAAATGAGGCGACGGGGTGCAAGATGGCAACATTCAGAGAAATGAGGCGAGGAGGTGCAAGATGGCAACATTCAGAGAAATGAGGCGAAGGGGTGCAAGATGGCAACATTCGGAGAAATGAGGCGAAGGGGTGCTAAATGGCAAAAGTTCAGCTCTCTTGTGATAGGCAATCAAACTTGGGACGCAGGTATTCCGGCCAACAGTACGGTCCATGTTCTCATCCTACGTAAAAACTCACCTCATCAGCGTCTAGATTTTTATTTTTTTATCTCTCGATGAGAGGTAAAGCTCTTTCGACAATATTAACTTGTTATATTCTCCTCGAACTAGAATAAAATATTTTCATCGTAGAAAATAGCCATCCTCAATCCAATTGCTCTTCTCTCAAAAAGGGTCATAAAATTTTTGTGGCTTTAGTCACACAGTAATTTTTGCTTTCGCATTTAAAATCCTTCACTTATATGTCGTTATATATCCTTTGCTTTCTTATGTAAAATATCATCACTACGTTGTATATACGTAGGAAGTATACAGGTTTTCCCCCTATTCTCATCACAAGTTCACACAATTCCAATTCCCTCTGAACGTTAGGTGAATTGAACAGACGAACATAATTTTGGCTTACAAATCGTGCGTAGAAATGCTTTATTTGCTTTTTTATATGATGGTCCCATACACGACCACTAATCTAATACTGAATTAGCGCTCAAAAAAGCTACTCACTTTGTATCCACTGTATTCCTCACAGTAATATTATTTAACGTCCCTATATTATTGACTCTCGTCGTTTTTTTGTGCGATGACGCGTATGGCAAGTTAGTTTTTTTATGGTGTACTAGAGCTGTAAACACGCGCCATACTTCATGTACTACCGAAAAATCGGAGTCCAGTATTCCTTCTCGATCAGTCTGGAAAAATTTTCTTTCGAGAATCCCGTGCTCAAAATCTGCTAATACGAAAAGTTTCTATCTTTGTGTGCGTGAAATTGCTATCTGCGAATGCATGAAGTTGCTATATCCTAGCACGTCAAGCTGTTATTCTGGAACTGTTAAATTGAGATGAGGTCTTCTACGAAGCCTATGCGTTTTGATGATCAAATCCTCGTAAATCACGCATTTGATGTCTCATTAAAAGTTTTCTGTATATTAAGTCTTGACTCGCTCAGTGTGATAGCATTTCCAAAATAAATGGATTCGTAGCTAGGTCACGGTTCCTGCTTCTCTCTTTCGGTTAAAATGATCGAATTAAGAATCTTTGCGCGAGTCGCACACCATTCCAGAAACTGACTCGTTCGAGCTTCTTTACGCATCCGCATGGCTGCCTCCATCTCGAAGATTTACTGCAAATATTCAGAGACAAGCAGGAAATTAGGTTCTGAAAACTGGATGGCTAGTCGGACAACTCGGATTTACTTCGTCCGCCCAAGCAGCAGCCCCCGCGAAAAAAAACATGCATTTCATTTTCGTGTCCAAGGCAGCCTGTCATCTGAGATCTGTGTCGGGCTAAACGACGTCATTGCACCAGTAATTCATGCTTGCTTTCTATACAATTCATCACAAATTTAGTATGAATGTTGAAGGGTCTCTCAAATGACCAACCAGAGACAGCGTTTGCTTTCGAGCGAGGATCGTCCGACTCTGCACACGTTTTGTCCTGATAAATAATCGTTTTTCATGACCGTCTTCAGTTATTTAATGAGCAACATTTCCCAGCTGGAAGTCATAATTTACACACAAGTAAAATACGTGGGGCTTTCTATGCGCTTGTATGTTACTTCCTTACTTTTTGCGTCGTATCCAACAACAGTGGAAAGATTTCATTTATACGGGGAGGAATGTTTAATAAAAGGAAAGCTTATTCCAGGCAGTAATTTGTTTAGACGCCTCCCTTTTTAGCGGAAATATCAAAGGATTGAATCTCTCTGAGGCGTACATTCAAAGAACTTTTCCACAAACAATTTTTTCGTTAGTGTTACTATGTGGGGCCCGACAGACGAGCACGGAATCTACTTTGATAAAATAAAAATCATGTAAGGTCACATACCCGAAAAATCATGGTTTGGTTTTATACGATAAAAGCAATAGAGAGCTGAGGCTACACTCAGCAGTGGGTCTCGGAATTAGAAAATATCCAAGGTAGTTAAATAAGACGCTGGGTTCTGCATGGCCGATCTGATGGCATACTGTGAGGAAAATACAAATTGACATGAAGCAGAAACGAAAAATAAGGAAAGAGACGTACAAATTTTTTGTTTACGTTTGCAAATCCTGTGAGTAAAGACCAGACGTTCACCGAATATTAATTCAATCTTTACGTGTGATGGTGAGTGCAGTTTATCTGGATGCTGAATGTATTTTTTTTAGCAAATGACGAGCTGCCTTCAAGGATTCTACATGGCACGACTGGTTGAATTTCGCTACTTCTAAAATTAAACCAATCGCCACATTGTCGCAAATTCTTTCTGAAAAATAATCAGCTCTTTGTTTTGCAGTCAGTATTTAATATAAATCCATGCATAATTTTCTGTTGAACAGCTGCGGGTCATGCTGTGTTGAACAACTGCGGGTCACGCTCTGTTGAACAATAAGGCCAGTCTCTTTTGAATGAAGTGTTAGCAGTTAGTAGCAACACGCATTTCCATTGAGCACATTACTGTCACATTCAAAATGCACCGTCAGTTTCAAGGCCTCGTTTGGAGGACACAAACAAGAAAACTTCGAAAAAGCTCAGCCAATTTCAATTTTCAAAAGAGGCCATTTTGAGACGCTCGTCACGCTTTTACGTCCACACTCGCAGCACACAAGGCGCGGCTTTTAAGCTCACATCAAATACTTAGGACCAAAATATTGCTGCCCCCGGAACCTGATGACCCTCTTCCACCAGGTGTGGTTTCCTCAGGTTGATGAATACTCAGGCCTTGATGGATGCAGCAAGGACTTGATGGATGCATCAAGGACTTGATGGATGCAGTAAGGACTTGATAGAGGCAGCAAGGACTTATGTATGCAACAAGGACTCCTAGGTCGCACGTTTGGCGGCGATCGTTCGCTGATCCGCGTGATCGTTGCTATTGTTTTCTTGGACTCGTGGAAATGACTCGACCTTTCAAGTTCATGTCCAGCGAGAGTTCTCTCGTGTGTGGAGGCGTGTGGCGAGCGAGGCTCCAAACTGGTTTCCGTTACGCAAAGAAAGTGAAGGTTATTTCGCTCATTTTGGTATGAGATGCTGTAAAATTAATTCACAACGTTTAATTTGCAGAGATGTGTTGATTGTTGAATTAACCTCTATGATCCAATATGATGTATTCGTTAAAGATGAACAAAGCCTTCGGGAATGTGACACTTCCTAGGTGGAAATTTGAGATTCATGGAGCTCGAAACAAATGTAACTTTAAAAGGCGAACCAAAACATTTTCTTAACATATTAATCAACAGGATACCATTATAAAATAAATTGTCACTAGAATAAGAAGAGACCATTTAGTGCCCTAGTTCCAGATGTATTATTTTTTGCTAAAGTAGTGGCCATGGAACTCCACTGCAACCATAGAACTTTTTAGCAGCAAGATTAACTGAGCTGAGCGCTGGCCAGCTCCCTGCACGGCCGCTTGACCTCCGTTTGAATGAGGTCTTGACGGAGGCGGCGTCAACAGGACGACGGGAGCAGATTGTGACGATGACAACGATGTGAAGATGGACACAAAATTTCAGAGATTCAAGTGTACACTTCTTGTACAATTCTCCCCATGTGCGTCGTGATGATGCTAATTCTCCTGCGAAAAACTAGACTCAACGGAGTCTTTGTAAGATCGTAGGAATTTGACAACATTTGTTTTTACGCCAACGTCGCATCTGATTTTCGCAACTTGTTCAATCGAACCATGATTCTAGCATGTTTTGGGCTTTGATTTTTACGCCAAAGTATCAATTTTCATCTCAGTTTTAGTTGAAGTCTTTTCAAGTCACCTGATGGACTACGTAAATGACAAAATTTTCTCCCAAAAGTTCGTAGTTATGCTTACAAAAGATACATCAAAGAGCGTATGATCTTGCAGTTGGTAGATGTGCGTACGACATCACAGCCTAAGTCAGGTCTGCTGTCAAGACTTTCCAAACGCCCTGAGCGAAGAATGCCTTCATTCTAATTGCAAAACGTAATTTGAAAAAAAGCCTAGCTTGCTTCTGTACAACATTGCTCAATACTATCATATTTTACAGCGAGGTTCGTCCCGAGTTCTCAGGTTTATGCATTCGTTTGGAGCTAAAAGGCTTCAGAAATTGTTCGAGCTCTAATGTGAATTTCGAAGCGGTGCACTTTGAGGTAACTCCATCAGTGCAGCTATCGATCTTGGTCTAAATTTACGTCTAGTCTGGAAGAGCAGCGATCTGAGGGATGAGTGGCGGGGGTATGACAGCTAAAAAAAGACTTGGTACCGTCGAAGATATCTGTCTAGCAGAGGGGTGGCTTCCGAGGTCCATACGTCTTTATGAAAGGTTCACCCGTTTACTAATGAGTACTACGATAATATTACGCTCGTAATGGGTTCTTTGATTATTTTCGCAATGTCGCTTGAAAATGTGAGCCTACATAGCTGCGGCTCTGCTCGATCTGACGGCTTTGATAGCTATCTTTGAATTTATGTTTAACGCATTTCCGTTTTAAAGCGAAGAAACTACTGTGGAAGAATCGATCGAAGATTTTTATGTATGTGTAAATATTTATGCACATTTAAAACCTCTTGTCTTGTTACTAACAACAAGTTCTTATCATGAATTCAGAAGAACGTGGTGACTTGGGATACAAATGGTATGAAATGAACACTATGAAATGCACCTTTACCTCAATCTTTTGCGAGCCACAACTCGGCCTGCGACTGGAAACCGTTTCATTGGACTCTTATAAGGGTTTCCGAGCTACTTCTACCGGGTTCCATTTCGCAACTGCAATCATGACGAGGCTTTCGATAATGAAACGGGAATCTCGACGACCTGTGCTATTGTCGTCGGACCTTCCGTTCCATTTGCCCAGAATGACTGGACTTAACTGGAGGCACCGAACCAGATTTTTTCGAGGGAACTCCCAGCTGGGGATTGACGGGCGAAAAGAATGAAGTAATGTGCCAATTTCGTGAGATTTATTGAATAAAGAGAAAAGAGAGAAAAATTAAAAATGACTAAAGTCATTTTTTTCTGTTCAATTGTTGGGATAAGCGTCTGGGAAAAGGACATTCAGAAACGTTAAATAGATTGTTCCTATTTCATTTGAAGATAATGTGTATTTACAATCTGGAAATGATGCGTTGCAAAAAAAATTGGGTATGAATGAGTTCAGTTTGTTCAGAATTGAGAAGCAGTTAAATTTGAGAAGCAAAATCTTGTCTGTTAAAGAAAGAATTTTCTACATTGTTATTAAAAGTCATAATTAATATAACCCAATGGAATTATCCTTACGTGAGTCATCAACTGTTATTTTAAGTCAGCATAAGAAAATGAATACGGATGAGAAGTTCTCAGCTGGACCTCAGAACTTTTTTTAATAGGTATTTTACTATCTCAGTTTGTGTAGACACGGCCATGCTTCATTCAGTTCTATGCATGTACAAGGCATGACCCTGTTTACTCTAACTGTATTAGAAAAATACTGCATTAGTGAAACGAAAGAGCGTATTGTGACGAGCTGAACGAGTGTGGAAGTAATTTTTTATACTTGTATAACAAAACTGAGATCACATACTGTACCTGGAGAGGCTAGGATGAAAGAGAAGCAAGGGGACATCAACGCTTTAATTTCAATTAAGGGTTCTTGCCATTTTGCTCGATAAAAGTCATGAAATATTGTTACCAATTCTTCGGATTAGAAACGGCACATCAAAGCATATATTTTTTGTGTTTTATGTGTCATTCGCAGATTACAAATAACCCACTTCCCTTTAAAAGAGAATCATGTTAATTACATTTATAAATGTCTTCTTCAGTTCATGCTGGTGGGATGAGGCCCATTGAGCTCGTCATTTTCATCCCAAATATCTTCCAATTTAAATAAAATTCGTCGTACCATGTCCAAGAATTCGGGAAAATTCGTGCGACATTAGCGGCTCCAGGAAAAGCGAAAGCGCTGCACAACTTTAATGGCATTTGTGTTATACATTACTTTTCATTCCACTCATCATAGAAGCATCGCTTGGTTACCCTATAATCGCTTCCAGTTAATGGCCCTTGTGCCATAAATTGCCTTTCATTCCGGCCATCAGAGTTGGAGCATTTTATTTTCTCGAACGTTCTTCTGTCCAAAAACACTCGCAGCCCGAATTCCCTTACGAGCTTAGGTGTTATGAAGCAGCCGTGGCCTTCACAGTTCTTGAGCGGGTTAAATTTACGAGGTAAATTGCACTGCTGGCAATTACGGAGCTCATTTATGCTTCCGAGGTATCAAATAACACTTATTTAGAGGCTCAAACGTAGCTGAAGTATTTGGAAGTGAAAGAATAAACAATGGATAATTTCAACTTAAAAATAAGAATAATTCGAGGACTGGGTTAATTGGGTTAATTTCAACTTAGTTCCATCGTTCTGATTATTTTCGTTTAAATGACAATCTTTCTTCAATGATTCAGTCAATCTGATTTAATATTATTCAGTCTTATTCAATTTAAAATTCTTTGACTTGCTGTGTAGTCGGTTTGCTACAGGGAAGAACGTCCCAAAAAAGGGCTGCCACAAATAAATAGTTTATTAAATGTTCATTGAATGTCGGATGATTTGTCTTGAACTTCAGATGTTTATAATAAAATTATCAACGTGTTGGTGTGTTGCTCTATTTTGAGGAATCAATTGCAAAATTAATCAATAGTTTTCGATCAATCATAGTGCGGTGAAAAGTTTTTGTAACCCCCGATATATGTACACCAACATGTACACGAGTATGCTATAAATATGTGCCTGCAAACGCTAGTCGTAGGCAACAAATTGTGCAACTAACCCATTGGTTGGTTTAAGAGCTTACGTGTTCAGGGATTCAAAAGATCTTACCAAATTAAATCAAAATTAAACGATCTTACATCTTAACAATGGTTGGGCAGTAAGCTCAATTTTTTTTAATACATTATGAACTGTTTTAAGTCCGTGCTCTTGAAGTATGAAATTTTTTAAAATAATATAGGAAGTTCAGAAAAGAACGGACCCCTGCAAATCTGTATCTATGATACGTATTGCGCAGGATGGGAATCATATTAATGTTACTTTTTTTATGATCAATTTTACTTTTAATTTTGTTAATACTTAATGAAAACTTATAAAATTTTCCAAATTTATCTTTTTACCATGGTATATTGTTTTTAATTATTGCATTAAAAATGAAATATTTATGCAAGATTTATAGGGTCCGGTTTTTCCTGAACACCCTATATAAAGTTTGAGGAAACCGTATGTTGATTTCGACTTTTCTATTATTTTTTCATATATAATATACCTAAATGTTGAAGGAATTCATTTAAACCTTTGAAATTGAAACTTGAACTTACATTTATCTCTTGCAACAGATGCTTCACGCAGCCTTCTAAAGTGTAGAAAGACGAAATTTGATTACAGATGTTCAAAACTCGTCGCAAGCGTTGATTTATATACTTTCTCACGGCAAGCAATCGATGCTATGAATAATATTCAGCGCTTCTCTTGATGTTATCTTGTCTCTTGGAATATGGCAAGCGTTAATTTGGTGCTCACATATCCCAATGTTGCTCTTTACATTAGAAATCAGTTCAGAATTTTTGACGATATGGATACAAGGACAATGGCGGACTCTGGACAAATTCGAGCTTGCTTCCCAAGCAGCCAAAATTCAGAAGATACTGGCCATTACTACCCAGTCCAACTCCCCTGTCTGAGAATATCTACAATTTATGCATAATTTTGGCCGCCCAAGTGTAGATATCGTTACCGATAGTTGATTATCGACAGCGGAACGAATTAGACCGTGTAGTACACAAGTCAAAAGCCTGTCACACACCAGTGAGATACCTCAGTATCTCCCATGCCGATGAGTAAACAGGCAGGCACAGGGAGGGTACAGGCACAAGTATTTCTCCCTACCCTTATGATTAATTATGTTGGATAATAAGAGGAAACGGCCTGGAAATTCTTTAATAGACTTCTCTTCCAGAATCAAATCCAAGTTGGATTTTAAACATATAAAAGATGAACTAGTCTAGTAGGCAAAAATTGAGAAAGCTTAAATTCATATTCAATATTACCATATAGAAAAGACGTTGACTACGAATATTATAAAAAAGTTTTTATACTCAAAAAGCTAAAAAGTTAGTTCATTTTTTCGATTTCGTGATGCAAGTGACAGGAGGTCAGTGCCTTTAGTACGTAAAAGTTAGTTACGGTCCTGATTCAGTCTTTTCTAAGGATAAATTAGGGAAAATATATACTTGATGCAATAAATCATGGATTAGATTACGCATATTTTCAAATTAAAGTAGCGGGTAAAATTGAAAAGAAATACAATTCATAATAAAAATATAGTTTTCGCCCAAAAAAACTGGTTTTGTTTCATCAATGTTACTCAAAGTATCTTGAAGGCTCCTGTAGTTCTGCTGCACGGCCACGTGCACATAATACAAATCTCTTCACCTTGCAACAGAGCTCAATAACAAAACGGTATGTACAGATAATAACTCGCACCGAAGAAGGTAATTGTAACTATTTCGAAGCAATAAAAAACGAGTCCCACGCCAGAACACACGTCTAGAGAAACTGGATGTATCTCGCTCGGATGTATCGGATGTATTTTATTTAATGACGCTAAAATGGAGAAATATAGGTATGTCCTTTTCCCAGTCTAACTTTTTCACAGGAGTATTCAAAATTATCGATAATTTTCGCCTAAAATGTAATTTGATATCTTATTTTGTAAATTTATGGATGATTGGTGAAAAAGTTAGACTGGGTTTGTGTCTAGTAAGGATACCCATGCTACGCTAGAATGATATACGTATAACAGCCACACAAATGTGTTATAGTCACTATGTACGTAATGAAATGTATTGTATCACCATCAGGAAGTCTATCTAACGTTCAGAGAGAGATAAGTATCTTTGTGTTACTATATATATATATAGATAAATAGCCCACGTTCAGAGTTCAATTCTTGTTCACGCAAAACCTTTGATTTGCCTAGCAACAAATAATAATCATCCTGATATACGAGTATGCACAAGTAAATGTACATTATATTAAGCTCAGCACTGACCATCCATAATGAACTAAAAATGATTGAAGCCTTGTTAGCCTCTATGTAGAGGCTCAAAAAGAATTACACTATTTGGAAATGAAATAAAGATGAGAACTTCATACCTAAAGATGAGGACAATTACAGCGACGGTTGATATAGCAAAGTTTTATAGGTCTGATACTCATTGACTCGATCAATGAATTGATCCAGAAAGCTTTCACGATTGATCTTATAATATTTATTTTGCACGCTCATTGTTCATTGAAAAGTAAAATTTTAAATGACGTCTTCCTGATGACCTAGATGGTAAACTGCAGCATCAGGTTCTGTCTTATATTTAATAATGGCAGGGAAACACTGGAAGCGAGGGAACGAAGAAACCTTACCCTCTGAAATTAATAAAACCCTCATGCAAAACGGCTTCTCTCTTACGTTTACCGCGAAAATACCAGGATATGCAGTTTATTATCCTTGAACAATCAAACTTGACCGCCAAAACGAGCAGCTGTAAAACAAACTAGCGGTCGAATGCGGTGAATCCATGTCGGTAGTCAAAGATGTACAGAAATAAAAGTGAGGCCATAAAAACCTGGAGCACGTTCAGTTTCAATGGCTTCCTATCAGTCATCGCGTACTGCAATCAAATTCTGATCACAGAGGTTTTATTTTCAAGCAATTCGTTAGAGAATACGTGCTTGAATGAGAAACAAAGAGTAACTGCGTCTTAGGTCGAGATAGTGATGGTATCAAAACACTGAACCCTTCATAATTCAAAAAATTTAATTGAAAAAAAATTCCAAAGAAGCATGGGGGCTTCCCGTGCGGTCATTCAAGCGTTCCTGTTAGCTAAATCTAAGATAGAATTTGTAATTTTTTACAATTATTTCAAATTATATTCCAAAAAATTCAGCTCAATTCGCTTATTAAAGTGAACTTAATTCGGAAGAACTCACTACGAAAACCATGTATCAACACTTGGGGTGAGCGTGTCAGAAAATACCTATGAATCGTAATCTGCAATAACCATTTTCGAGCACGAAAGGAATTCTTTCTAACGAACGTAATTTATTTCCACAAATGCGTACACTGCCAACGCTTGCTATTCCACCCACAATGAAATTTCCGATAATTTTAGGACGAGAGAAGCTGTAAAAAACTCAGGGGCTTATCACGTCTGAATGAAGAAGGCTAGTTTATTTGATTTCAAAATCCGCGACATGTCACGATGAGAAGACTTTCTCATTACTCTAAATAATATTTGAATGTTGAAAAATAATGCTTGCTTTCTCATGTGAAGTATGTGAACATGCGTTTGCATGATGGAACTAGGAAGTCTTAGAAAAACTGAAACATTAAAAATCGTTAAATTTTAAAATTAAACTGGAAAATTAAAAGACTTTAAATTTTGAAATTAAACACGCATTGCAATGAGAAAAAAAATTGATCTCAATGATGCTATATCGCTACTCGGGAGTTGCCAAAAGACGCTTGAAAATGATGTGTCATACCTCGCACAGAGATGGTCAGCACGCCAGGCTGTCTGATAGTGGTTTGCAGGTTTCGGTTTCACGAGAAGCCAGTTGTATTAATTATAGATGAAAAACATATTAATTTGGCTAAATACTTGTACATATCTGTTGTGTACGACGGACATGTCGAAGGACGCTATGCATAAAAAATGCCCTTAAAATTAGGCTTCCAACAGCGCTATTTTTTCTCCGAATTGTGCGAAATATCTCAAAGCCATACACTCATTGAAATATTTTCAAATTGAAAATTGAGATATGTGTTTATATGAAAACTGTTCATCGCTATGGACCATGAGTACGCATTCATGCGAACCGCCAAATATCATACACTGTCCAATGTCAACATATAACTCACAGTCAAACCTGACGAAATACCATCATTATCATCATCATTTAGGTCATCATTCCACTTAGCTTCACAAACAGCCCTCTCACGCATGTCTCAACTTTACGCTAATGTATACACAACATTTTGATAAAACGTTCCTTTGATAAACTATTTTATCTTTAATTTCCTATTAATTTCTAGATTTCATCAATAACATACAAGCGCGCTGCTAGAATTTTAATAGCAGGTTTAGTTGTACTTAATTTTTTGCAGATGAGGCTTTCCTGATTTTCATCACACTTTTTGGTTGCAGTGTTGGTTCAAGGAAGGTGGCAAATAAACTTTTTCCAAAAATGGAATTTATAGAAACCCTTTGGCTGCAAAAACTGATCGACATTAAAACATTTTCAAATTCAAATTGAAAAAAAACACAGTGGCTTGGGGCTCTCAGCACGTAAGCCAGTCTATTTCTGGTTTGTAGAAAAATTACTCGTATAAGAATAATTTACTGAACGGCTTATTAATCATCTCAAGCAATTGAAAGTAAAGTATCAATCTTGAGTCACCAATAAAATGTTTGTTGCGTTTGAGAACTTCCGAAGATATGTTTCGGTGTATAAATTTGAAATTATTGCGAATATTTTACCAATGAACCTTTAACTGTTATAAAATGCCAATGAAATCTACTCCAATATCCCTCCCAACCTTAATAATCTTTAAAAAAACTCACAAATTGCATAATGCTGCATCAGGGAAATCCTGAGTTGCCTTGAAAGCATTTTCTTACCAGCAGAGGGAAACTTCTTACAGAATGAGCTATTTTACTCCCGCTGAAATTTACTATCAAACTGCTAATATAAGTTTCACTGCTTTTGAACTAACGTTTTTGTTGCAACCGAAATACTCGCTGAGCCGCAGGAAAGTCTTAAAGTCGCACACGCCTGCACTGCATAAACATGGTAAGTACAATTATTTCAGACGAAATAAACAGTTGCTATCTTCTTTTTAATTCGTGAATAACAATGTGAACTTCAAGTTTGGTAACACTTAAAATGAAGATCAAAAATAATTTCTGTTTAAATATGAAAATAAAATGGCATGGTTTCTGAGAACGGCTTCGAGAAAGTAGAAAAAGTTGTTTTTTACTTTTTGTGATCTACAGTCATAAAAGTGAGAGAGAATTATACCGAGAACCCAACAATAGAGAATGAAAAGAGTTGCAAATGGTCGACAAAGAAACTTTGCAGGGTATAGAAGCCCCTTGACATTTTTCTGTGAACCACTGAATGTCTTTTTTAAGCTATTCGAGATATCAGAACTTGGGCTGAGAGTGCCGTAGTAGTATTTTGCACCTGCGATCAGAGAAGTAGTCAACAAATAGGAATGTTTTCAATACCAGTAGCAATTTCTTACACTCCATACTAAATGATCGAATGAACGTAGCGTGGCGTCCTGAGAAGCTTTACAGCACAGCAGCAACATCTCGACTTACATAACATCCACTGTGCGGGTGAGTGGGAGCTTATCAAACGTTATTACTTAACCCCTCAACAGATTGTCCCTAGGATATTCGTGGCCGTTGTTGCTGCATTCACACGGTCACTGTCGGTTACACAGACCGTGTGAATGAACGGCTGGCCTTCTTGGGATATTTCGTTGAGCGATGAATGAATAATTGATTCGGTGGTAGACTTTCCTGGAAACAAGTTTCATTGAACTGTTTATCAGGGTAAGAGAGATGGTGCCTGATAACCTAAAAAGCTAGTTCTGGCGTTATCAGAATAGAAAAAAACTTTATCTCAAATTTAATTCTTCAAGTCTTATTGCTCCATTCCTGCATATATAACTGCTTTTAATTGTTAGTACACGCATACACTTTTAGAATCAAGTTTCAAAATTCCAAAGTTTTTCAGAATTTTTCTTTGTTGCTGATGTATCAAGAGTCAGACACATCGGATGCTTATTTTTTTAGGTACCTGAACAGATGAAACAGGTACTCTACATACATACTTGCTTAGCAGCCTTCAGTTAGGTATGAAAGTTATGTTCAGCTATGGTTATTTTAAACTAATCAACTTTAATTAAAATTCGTGCATAATATCTCCTAATATCATAAGTATTTTATTAGCTTTTGCATTGATATATGTTCATGCAGTTGCATAATCTTATGAGACTAGGTTAGTCAGTTCAAATTGTAGCTAATACATTAATCTTTGGCTTGTCTGCTAAAGAGAACATCACGAACATTAATATTTTTATACAAACATACGGGTATTCCCCTAATAAATCGTTTGATTTTCAACAGCAGCAACAAATCACTAGTGAGGGAAATCGAAGTGACTTCATTTGACATGAATCATGGCCGCTAAAACGGCTATAACTTTGAGTAACGAAATTTTATCTCTAGCTCAGATTAGTTTCCTAGTCATTCAATTTTCAATTCGAAAACCATTCTGTAGGATTTTCGAAAACCATTTCGAGGGATCTATTTATCATTGATGTGATGGGTACTACCGGTCTCCGCTGCGTGAGTTCTATATGTTTCTAAATCACTAATTCTATAGAAAGTGCCCTTTGTTTTAACGCTACAATAACGTAAAAAACCATCAAGTTAACAATAACGTACAAAAAATTATCAAAACTGTATTGTCACGAATCGTCCGACTGGAGAAGCTCACCGCTGTTGTGCGTGATCGTTTTTCACATTTGGTTTAATTCATCAGCCAGTGATGACTTGTTTGCATTATGAGAAATTCTACGAAATTGGTGTGCCCCTAAAGTTACCATGGCTGACAAATTTAATGTTACTCTCCTTAAGATGTGCTAAAAATATTTGCCTAGTTTTTTCCAATTTGTATTTAATAAAGTACGTAAGCTCGTTGCAGATTTCAAACATCACTGCATGTTGTGCTATCCATTTTTGGAATTCTTTATCATTTGTAATCCGTCAGCAGCATGTTTCGTCAGTTTGAATTCATAGAAGCTTTTCTACGCTTCATGTCTGCAGCCTTTAGAGCAATGAATTCAAGTTCTACCATGGCAGTTTAACATGCCGTATTTTTATCTAGGATTTTTTCCTTAAATGCTTTGTACTTCAGTCATCCTCCTCCTCCTCTGACTCATCCTCGTCGGGCTGCTCAAAGCCACTCTCGACGATCCTAAAGCATTCAAGGAACTCATTGAAGTCAATCTTGCCGTCCTTGTTGATGTCCATGGAGGCGGCGAGGTCGGCGATCTGTTCGTTGGGCAGCGAGGCGTGGCGCTCCAGCAGCCCACACGCGTCCTTGAACTCGTCAAGCGTAATGTAACCTGGACGACGGAGCAAGGGTTCAAAGCACCTATGTTACCTGTGAAACTAATCATGATGTGAACTGTTATTAACGCTAACGCCTGTATCGTATGGCTGAGTTCATATTAGGTGGTATTAGCTGAGGCTTGGGAATAGGTTAAAAGTTGCATACCTCTTACCCTTAGGGATTGAATCTCCGTAAAGGAACACCAATGTTTTTTTTAAAAATGTGGAAAATTTCTGTATTCGTCTATAGTGATGCAATTTGGACATGGGGTAAAAAGCGATAAGGTTTCCAAACAGCTTTCGAAAGCGTTAAAGGATCTGACATCACCAATTATTTCCATCTCTGTTCTTCAATTGAACACATGTCATTGCAACGTGCCGTAAAATGATCATCATTTACATAGATCTGGAAATAAAATATATCCTTCTCTTTTAAACTAAGAACTCTTTGATCCCATCATATTCATCAATGCGCAAATTATGTATTCTAACATCAGTGAAGATAGAAACAATGGATCAGGATAACTAACACTGGTAAGTAGGAAACGACGTAAATGTTTAAGAGGATCCGCACTCACAATCAGCAGGGAGGTCGAGCCATGGATTTAGCTGAGATTTTGAAGGCTCTGGGATTTTTTCACTCACCTGAATTGTCTTTGTCAATTAGCCTGAAGATGGCCTCCAGGCTGCTCTTGTGGCGGTATAGGGTCTCGACCACGCTGGGTCCCTCCTGTGGCACACCAAAGTGTTTCTTAATAATGTAGAATACAATAAAAGTTGAATAGAAAAAATTAAAATGTATTTGGTTTCAACGAAAAGAGAGAAAGTGCGGCCGCTCGCCGTACTTTACGAGGCTGGAATTCACAAATCCTTAATTTACAAACGCCATTGTTCAAATGCATAAAATTTGAAACAACAGATAGTGCATATTTCACAAATTTGTGACCTGCATCACTGCATTATCATGCACTATACAGAGGCGAGAATCTTTGCGACTTGGAAGATGACAGGCATTAGTCATATGGAAATAGCAAGCATACGTAGTCTGATCGTGCAGAAACTCACGAGGATAATCTTCCTTGGCACGACACACTGTCATGATATCTGGGGATCGTCAAGCAGTAATTCTACTCGTGTATGTTGACACAAAGAGTACAAATTATCGATTTGTGTAATGTTGACGATTTGTTAAATTAATGTAATGCGTTTTAACAGAAATTGCAAATAATTCTCTTTAAAGGGAGCATCAATGGCGAGAAAATATGTGCATATATCACATTTGCGCTCGGTAAAAACTTTTAACACATGTTTTACTAGGCCGTTAAACGTCGTTTATTTCTAGTGTTGGGATTTTTGAGATATGCATAAGAAAAATCCCGTGACTATTGCAATGCAATCATACAAGCGGCAGAGATTAAATTTCCAAATTGTCTGTCAAGGCGAAAGCCTGAAGCAAAAATGATTCCCCTTTTTATACAAATAATTCCTATTAAAATATACGGTATCTTAAAATATTTCATACTGGAGCGACCCTTTCTTCTCGTTAGCAGAGTTTGTCTACCAGTAAAATTTAACTACATGAATGAATTTGCTGGCAGACTGCAGCGTCCGTGCTCACTATATGGCTAACCGCGAATGAGGCTTAATAAGAAAAGTACACGATAAATACTTATAAGCCCTAATAACCAAAATTTCGAGCGGGACACTGAATAAAATCCTACACGAGTGAATAACAGCACGAAGATTGCCAATCACACCGGCGAACAGTGTACGTCATATGTACAGTACAAACCTGAGTATGGGAACTTCTGTCTGTTCTGAAGGTCCGACGAACAGTGTACGTCATTTGTACAGTACAAACCTGAGTATTGGAACTTCTGTCTGTTCTGAAGGTTGACTGGTAGTCAACAAGACCAGATTTGGGGTCGATGATGACGAGCTTGTCTTTGAGGACCCTCCAGGGCAGCTTCAGTTCACTGGCTTGCTCCATCGCCTCCACCCACTTGCACACCGTGATGTGGCCTGGCGGGACGGCAGCTCGGATTTATTTTACTGCACGTTTCATCACAATCGAAGCCTTTGGAGAATAAGTGATCGAACCTTTAGCAAGTTTCTTTTGGGGACTTGCCCTAATTCAACAATTTAAATGTAGGAATAAAACTAAATAGTAGAATTAATGCTGGGTCTAGAATTTTAAACTTTCACGCGGGATCATAATGAATATTTGAAAATGGACTTGAAGCTCTGATATTCTTTGTAAATTGAGTCTGAATTAAATTCACGAGAGGATTTAGTTTCATAGGAATTTGTATTAGAGAAAAGTAATGAAGTCCAACGAGATTACAAGGAGGAGATGCTTCGATTGAAATAGATAACACCATTGCTTGAACATTGCCGGTTATTTGTAGTCACTTCAAGATAGGAGGAGTTATTGTAAACACATTCAGTTTTCTGATAGGTGAAAAATCATCTGCACGGGTTTTTTTCGCTATCATACCAGGAATTTACATTTACATTTCTATTCACGAATATTCTGAAAAACTCGTTGATGCACATGACATTGAAGAAAAACTTTAACAGGTAAGATGGAAACGAACAAAATTTAAATCTTGCTTCATTTTTACAATCCGAACTGACGTACTACATGCATTTTCATCGCTATGCAGTATTATAGAAAGCATATCTGCTGAGAAAATGAAGGTAACTCAGTCCATAATTTTTTTGAAAAAAGGCGCCGATTCAACCATAAGTCAGCGTATTATCATGCTAACAAAATTTTAAAGATAAAATCAGGAACATCATTAAAGCAGGCGGTGTGCAAGGCCATGGAGACGTTTGAATAGTTGTAATTTGAATGAGATTCAGTCCGATTTTTTTCTCGTTTCCAAAGCCATGTAGCCCAGTTCTTTAAGACTCAATTCACACTTTCTTCCTCTATCCAGTTCAATCACAGTCCTGCAATTCCCCAGAAGAGCATTCTTCCCCAAAGCCTATTCATGTCCTTTGGAATCGGATCCTCTATTCAGGCTGGAATGATAGACGCCTCACCTGTTCCTTCTGGATCGGCTTCCTGGAATCCTTTGAGGAGAGCAGGTCTGGAAGCCATGATCTGGCACTTCAGCTCGTTAATGGCTGACAGTTCCATGCGCCCCACGCGCTCCCGCAACGTCAGATGCTTGTTCCTGCAGCACAGAATTTCTTGACGTGAGATGGTTCATCCTAATCACCGAGAGAAAGGCTGAGGAGATTGGCTAGAACAGCAGGTGTTGATAGCACAGGCCTCGCCTCTAGTGCATCCCGGGAGATGAGGTGAGAGGGTTCCATTGAAGGCCTGAATTGATGAAATATAATAAGGTTTCGAGCAATATAGACTGTGGTTTTGATTTCTAATAAATGATCATAATTCATCGATCGCTAATGGCAAAAATTTTGCTCGTTTCCTGTATCAAATGAGAGTAAACTGAAGATAGATGTTTCAAACTTGCCTGACCGATCTTTTAAACGAAATTAACGGTCTTGGTGAAGATTATGATTTTCAGAATTGTGTTTGGCAATGCACGTAGTTGTATTGTTTCAATGAGGGGATTATTCCTGTGTAAACTGATCCAATTAGCTGTTTTTTTGTGGACAGAAAGGAAAAAATTCTGAGATTTAAGATATAAATTAGCTGGTGAAGTAATAATTGTTTTAATTTATTTATTCTAGCTTATTGGCGAATTTTAAATACGCAGTAAGTGCGTAAATGGGTAGAAAAAGAATGGGAAGAGAAAAAATTAGTCAATAATTTCAACCAGAATGAATTATTCCATGTTTCATGAGCAAATCATGACCGATTTAATTCAAGAATAAATCCTGTAGAATAATTATCTTTATTATTCACCAAGGAATCTGTAGTGATTTGCACTCCATTGCTAATTATGTGTCTAAATTGATTAGTTATTTTTCTCTCAGATGCAGTCTTCTGAGGGAAAAGTAACAAAATATAACAAAACGCCTTACCGATTTAATGTAAATTACGTACTGCACTTGATGCAAACAGAATTTCCCATGGTCAATATACTTGTACCCGAAGTTTGATGAATGAACTCTTTGTGCGCCAGTAATTCTTTCCTCCCTGAGTTACCTTTTTAGAAAACACCTCGGACCTTGCGAGTGAAAGAATTACAGCTCTTCGCCCTTGTCTGTGTGGAGAGACACTGATTAATTTCCCAGACTCGTTCCACTGTGAATTTCCGCCTTGATTCAAGTGCGCGTAAAAACTGAGTTCCCCTGCATGCTTGCTAACGCTAAAAACTACGACTTATTTTTCCCTGCTCTCCGCGAACAAAGAAAATGACGATCACGGCCTGCTCCTCCACACAAAGAAAATGAGGCGGTGCTTGCTCGGCCTACACAAGGGAAGTGAGCGGGCTGGCTGCCTCGGCACAGCGACCGAGGTGCGAGAGAGGCCCCCTCCACAAACAGGCCGGGGCAGCCCATCGATGGACGAGGATAAAGTTTCACGCGGTGCAACTCGAGATGATTGTTGGCTTGGGATCTCAGAAGTCATTGCTCGATTCTGCCATAATCTTCCTCTTCAGGAATGATTTTGAAATAGTGGGAGGGATTCAGGGAGAATTATTATTACCAATGCTGACAAAATTTTGAAGATAAAATCAGAAATACCATAAAAGCGGGCAGTGTGTTATCATGGAGACGTTTGAAAAGTTGTAACTTGAATGAGATTTACTCCGATTTCTTTCTCGTTTCCAAAGCCATGTAGCCCAGTTCTTTAAGACTCAATTCGCCCTTTCTTCCTTTATCCACTTCAATCATAGTCCTCCAATTCTGTAATCATAGTCCTCCAACATTTGGATTCACCCGCGAGTTATTTTTGTTAAGGATTATGTTTGAGTTTTGGAATCATAGGATTCTCTTGGATGAATAATGAACTTTATGGCATGTTAGATAACGTTGTATCTTCAAAACGTGGTAGGTTAGAAATCTTAACGACCACTGTTGCGAAAGTTACCAAAATAACGACAATAAAGTTCAACGAAAACGTTCCAATGGGTCTACTTTCATAAGTAAATATTCTCAGCTATAACCTTTCTTTGAAAATATTCACGATAAATAATTGAGCCTATATCTAAATGGGAAATTGGAAATTTCTGTGATTATCGACTGACCAAGCAAGCATTACTGCTGCGCCGTGTGTTAAGGTGCTGGGAAATAAGGTACGCGAAAGTCATTCGAAGTTTGAAATACTTTGGTCAAGTGTGCGGAACTCTGTTCACCCGTACTCGCAGTGGCAGTCTAAACGTGGTCAACATATCATTCCGACCTGCGCACTTTCTTATACAGCTGTCGATGTAAGTAGGATGCAAGAGATTAGCAGTGAATTAGCAGTGTTGATAGAATACATTGCTGGGAAAAAGTGTTTGAGATGTTTGGTCCGTTGGGCTTTCTGACTCAATAGATGATTGCACAAAGAAATGTTTTCGTTTGCCTGCAGTACCACGAGCTAGTTTCTTTGCTGTTCGACTCGGAATTTAGTCTTACATGCCGTCAGGGATTGCGTGAAAGAACCAATGCGATGAATTTTTTCCTTCTGCCATACGTAGTCGTCATAACGATGTTGAAACACTATACTGAATGATCAGAGTGCAATGTTAAACATTGTGCTTTTGTACATAAAACGTTTTGAGTGGGTTCTAAATAATGTTCAAATGAAAAACTTCTAAAGCAGGTTCTTTGTTACGTTGTGCAGTCATAATTAATAAGACATAATCGGACGATAACGTACGTACATCATTTTTGAGAAACATAGACCTAAAACTTAAAAAGGTCGGATTCTGAAATATTCAAGTACCTGTAGGGAAATTCACGTGCAAATCCTACGAAGGTCAAATCCTTGAAATAGATTTACAGTATTGAGTATATAATGTGGTAACCTCTGCCGAAGCAAGAAGTATTGTTTTGTGCATCCTAAAGGAATTTATGCTCTGTAAGGTATCGGGTTCAAGAATAATGAGCATAATCGTATACTATATTATTTTTAATAGTTTTTTTGTGAAAGTTATCAGTGTTCTAAATGAGAGGCCGATTGAGGATCGAGAGAGCTGGCTTCGTTTGCGAGCTGAACAGTTTATCGATGAGAGGCAGACAGTAGAAACAATTAGTCCTAGCGCTGCTGCCGTCATGATAATGAGAGATCGCCACTATAGGCCTGATAAGCCTCTTCTTTGACAGTAAACACTCCACGAAGATACTAAATCGTTGGTCGCGATAGATGCCTGTATTCATTGTTGTTGAACAATTCGACGTCTGAAACTAAGAGTTCTAAAGTTACATGGGCATGGAAGTGCACAAGCTTTGGGCGACTCCCATGGT
The DNA here is from genome assembly GCA_014899125.1 of Orchestia grillus. Classification (NCBI taxonomy): domain Eukaryota; kingdom Metazoa; phylum Arthropoda; class Malacostraca; order Amphipoda; family Talitridae; genus Orchestia; species Orchestia grillus. The sequence goes on from VOMN01128645.1 coordinate 61,737, forward strand.
GCCAGTGGTGTAGTGGGCTAATAACATAAATGCCAACTTTTGGTCTTGATAATCCCGGCATTCATTATTCAATAAGCTATTCGCAATTTAACTTGTCAACGGTGCCGTCGACTGATGGGGACGCCGTGTTTGCTGCATGAACTCGGACACCGGTGATTACGAAACCGTTTTAAAGCCCTGCTTGCCACCATAGGCAGTGACCGTAAACAGATTGCAACTGCGGGCTCTTAAAACGTTTCCTACGATGTCTCCCACCTGTGGGTCATTTCACCCTAGAAAAACAGTGTCGTTGGCGGGAAACGTTTCAAGGCAAAGGTGCCAAATTTTTGGGTGACCCTCTCGGTGCCATCGGTGCGCCGAACTCCTCATAAAAATTTTCAAATATTGAAAACTATTAATACCCGTATTCATTAGCCTTTAAGCAACTGACAGCATAATATTACGTACTCCAAAGTGGCATGAAGGTGCACATGTGACAGCTCACTTGGTGTCGGCGGTGTACTGCACGTAGTGCGCCTCCAGCGGGCGGCCCTGGAGTTTCATGTAGGCGCCTCTGTTCGAGCCCTCGCCGTAGTAGTTCGAAGCCGAAAATACGGTGATGCACTGGGGAAATGATGATTGTTAAGGGTTAATTTAGATGTGAACTATTTCATGCGCTGGAAATGCAGAATTAAAATGACTATGTTATGTGCTCATGCAGTCCTTGCGAATTTTCACGAAACTGCTGCAAAAAGACTCACTTTCAGAAGAGTTGTTTAATGGGACACTTATGTGTCGCATGATTCCAATTCCCTCGTTATGTTTCAGGTATGGAGTTGATGAGTGAAAAGCAGTGGAAAGCAAGCTTGGTTTTTCGGGAAAATTTACTACCTTACACCAAAATTGAGCTTAAACGTTTCTGCGCAATGAAGGCGCGAATATCATAGTAACGTTCGTAACTTATTGAGTGTGCCGTAGTATTACTAGCACAGTTCTAACATCGGTGCAACACCAAATTATAATCAGCATCGCAGTAGTAATAAATTACAGCTGTTATACCAGTGTTATCAATTCAACACTATCAATTTAATATTATCGAAATTAAGTAACTAAATAGGCTCATAAATCAAGTTCAGGATTTATAGTGTTAGCTAGAGAGATAACAAGCCTAAAGTACCAAGTTCAGGATTTTTACAGTTAATTAAAGAGATAACAAACCTAAAGTACTAGATATACAGGGAGAAGAAATGACAAATACCTCGAAGAAACTATTACTATCTCCTCAATACGAAAAACTCGTCATGACGAAAACAAGCGATCACCTTGCCGTCGTGCGAGAGCTCGTAGCCGTCGCTCTTGCACTCGTGTGAGCGCACTAACAGGCTCAGGCCGCTGCGGTCCAGGAACTCGCTGGTCACGTCTGGGCCGAAGTACGTGCCGCCCCCACGGAAGGTGTTCGGCTCGCACCCTGACGCAGACTGCGGGTCGCTCCAGAGCAGGTCTAGAATCTGGGGACCCATTGCAAGCTTATGTGGCGGATCTGAGAGCCAAGTGAGAGAGGATTGGCGGATCTGAGAGCCAAGTGAGAGGGAATGTATTGGATGGTTCAATCAGGAGCATTGTTATGTGGCGGATCTGAGAGCCAAGTGAGAGGGGATGTAATGGATGGTGCAATCGAGAGCAAGCTTATGTGGCGCATCAGAGAACCAAGTGAGAGGGGATGTAATGGATGGTACAATCAGCAACAAGCTTATGTGGCGGATCTGGCGACCAGGTGCAGGGTTATGTGGGAGTTTTGACGAACATGTCACCTGAATCGAAAAAGCAAAAAATTTTTACTTTGTTCAGTTGCATTTTTACTCGGAAATTACTGACATGCAATTCAATGAAACAAAAAACCCCCCTTAAGCAAGTTCAGGATTGTTCAGCTAGTTACGGAAATAAAAAGTTTTATTCAGGATATGCACAAGAAAAATAAATGACCAATAACTTGAGAAATCTATTTCTGTCTTCTACATCCTTGAGACGTTCTTCATGAATAGATGCCATGAATAAAGCACCACGGTCAAGTATGATCGAAACAACAAGGATCCATTGAATTAGCCTCAGTGATGCAATTTACATTGGAGAGAAATATTCGATAGCTGAATGTAGTTCTGGAATCATTTGAAGAGTATGAAGTTGATTAGAGTTTGTTGAAATTAATTTACCAATCTGACAGTCACAAACTTGCACTGAAACCCTGAGCGTCCCTGCTCACCTTGACCCTAACTTTAAGAGGAGACTATTTGATTCTCTGGAATTATTAAGTGATTGTTGGTTGAGTTCGAGTTCACGAGAAGTCTTTTGAAGCTATTTAAAATGTGAAATATACAGTTCTGTATTTTGATTGATAAATTGTTATGCAGGCACGTTATAGACACGGATCACTTCACACAAAAAAAGATCAATTCATTTTTTGTATGAACGGAATATTGGAAAAAGAGTTACGCACAGTTTATGCACTTCTGTGCTTATTCACCCTAGTTTTGAACGAAAATGAATTTAAGTCTAAACTGTATTATTTCTAACCTCCCAATTCTTGGCAGTGGTCATTTTAGGATTGAAACTAGATCAATAAAAAAATGCACATTTTTAAAACTTGTTTATATAGATCAATTCAAAATTCTACAGCTCGCTAGATAGATCAAAAATTGATTTACCGACTGGTTGAACTTCACTTAGATATTTATGGTATCCATGACACAGAGAAAATAGAGGCTGTTGTTAACAAGTTACAAAAATAATTTCGAAGACTACTACATGCTAATTGCCAGAGCACTAGCTCACATTTTCTCTTCAGTTGCTTGTGGGTCCTGCTGTTCAAGATTTGGTGTCAGATATTATCGAAAGAGGAACATGTCGTCATCGTAAATGTTTAGTTCACTTCTTCATGCGTAAACCTGATATGATCATTCAATGACTGGAATAACGCACACCGTACCATCATGGATTGAACAAAAATGTTTTCATATTAATTGGGGGCCCGTATACTAAACTACGACAAAATTTCTTCTGCAGGAACAATGTTTAATGAATGCTGATGTTTTTAAATATGGTGTGGCACCAAATCGATAACTCATAATATACTGGCAGCCTCATAACATTTTTATTTCTTAATTATATGTAGTTGCATACGAGGAAGTTCTAAATTGTAATTCCTATGTTCATAGGATAACAGTGTGTTCATTATATCAAAATCCATTTATTTTTCCTACGACATCTTCTTTGGTATTCCAAGAAATTATTTATGATTTCGAACCTGCAGCGAGGAGGCTATGCTGATGCTATCTAAAATGGACGGCACATTTTATAAGCGTGAGGAATTACTTACACCAAGCAATTTCTAAGTCCATGCAAACATAAATTGCGTCTCCTTTGAGTGCGCAAATTTTTTAGACCTGAATTTTAACTCAATCTATCCGTAATCTGCAAAACTGGCGAGCTTATAGCTGTCTATCAAGAGTTACTCCAGGACCTCAGGCAGGCTGGTCTCACGATAATTTAAGAGGATTTACCGCCTGGCTCCAGGGAGTTGGAAGTCGATAAGACGTTCTGCACTATCGGTAAAAGGTTCTCAGCCTAATCGATGCTGCTACGGCGTATTTATATATCAAGGGTACCTCACAAAAGTGTATACCTCACCTGAGAATATCAAAAATACGCTTAATATTAAACTGATTTAAGCTCACTTAGTCTAGTTGAATGTATGCCTCAGTCAGTAGGCTGTATTCATGATACCATTCTGATATTACTGCGACTTAATATTAGGCAAATTACTCATATTCTATTGCCAGATATGAATATTTGCTATACATTGTGTTGCCGGATTTTTTTACATAGAGCTGAAAACGCAATATTTTCAGTTGGGCACATGTACATGTATAGTCGTCCCATCAAACAGCGCTAGTTCGGCTCCAAAAAAATAATGCACCATCTTCTCATTTGCTTCACTTGAACCGCTTCCTGCAAGTGGAGTTTAATGGAGCTCAGACTACGAAAGTTGTTAGCGGTATGTAAAAAACACGTGGAGATAAGTCTGTGTTATTGTGGTCTCAAAACGGCATTGCAAAACATGCTCTGTAAATGAAGTTTCTTCTCGTACATATCGATGATCGATTAAGTTGCATCGATCATCGATTTACGACATTTGTTACGTCGATAAATTACATCGATCATCGATCTATTATATTTGTTACACCGATAAGTTATATCGATCATCATTCTACAGCATTTGTTATGTCGATCATAGATCTACATTCGTAAATTCAGTTCATGGCTGCACTTGTTCCTGTCTTATTTAAATCACGAAGAACATTTTGTAGGACGGAGTCTCATCCATTGAATTTTGATATTTTTCCTTCGCCTTTTGTGTGTATTTAGCGGACATTCTCGTCCACAATGTATGAAGAGAAAAAACTTATGCTCAAACTAATATTGGTAGAAGTGCTTTTTGCATAGCCTTGTAAAATTAAACTAACCAATACTGTACACCAATTTTAACGCGTAACCCATAAGTGTATACATACTCGTACAGCCGTGAGTTCAAAACACTGAGAATACACTGTATGCACATATGCTGGCCAGAAAGTGTAGGATCTAGGTTCAATTGATATAACAGTCGCCCAATTGCTGTGATATAAATGGCAGTCTGACACTCATCCTTAGTTGAAATTCTATAACCTATTAGATTTTAATGTTTAAGTCAGTTGTTAGGCACATTTGAAATACTGTACTATCTAAAACTGACAGTACAATTTGACTATAAGCAGTTCAATCGAGCTATTATATTTCAAATGTTACATTTATTATTAGGGATTTTTTCAATTGACCTCGAATTTTAAACGTAAATCCATTCTCGAACAGAGAAAATATTTCCACATTTTTTTCGCCACGCAATACTTTTTTATCAACTTTGAGAATAAATGGAGCTAGATGTTACTTCACTTCTACATTGAATTACTTCTTCATTAGAAATATCCTTTTAAGGTAGTTCTGATAACATGTTGCAATGATTATAATTATCATCAAGTTCTTTTCAGGAAAATATATTTTTGAACCTCAGGGAAACAAACATGCGAGAAAATTTATTTTCAACCAGCAACTGTTGCCAGCAATCGCAATCGAAGGCATAGACCAGTCGAGTTTTTGATGAAGTCAATGTTAGTCCCAGTGCGACCAGCCTGTACGGGTCTCCACTCGTAACCAGCAGCTGACTAAATCTTGGAGGCAGTCTGAGAATTATTCATTCCGACCATGCAGCACACGGACGTATATCTTTTCTATCAAGTAATAATATTTCCTTTAAAAAACTTTTTACCTGCTAAAATATTAAAACTTCTATTCAGCTGTCGAATAGAAAAATTAATTTTTAGTGATTACTGGTAAATGACTAAGCACTAAAATAAACATTTTTTTCAGGGAACGCATGCTAATGCATGAAAGTACTTTTCATGGAAGAGTATGCTAAAATAGATGTAGTAAATTGCATCCCGTGAGCTATAAACCTTCTACACGCAACGTTCTGATTTAACCCCTAATACAAAAATTTACTACTAATCAAATTTGACGCAATTTAATACAATTATTCAATACGCACAACTTTTCGATTTTGTACCTACTGACCATCTTCCACTCCTCAGCGAGGTCGGCCAGCTCGCTGGAGGGTTCGTCCATGCCGATGTTGGGGTGCGTGATGGAGGATAAGTCCAGGGAGCAGGTCTCCAAGTCGTCCAGTACGGGCACCCGCAGGATGCTTACGTACTGACAGCACAAAAATTGGGGTACACACTCGTGGTGATAGTAATGGTCTCGTGTTTATTTACACATAGTATCAGGTTTGTGCTGTACTCCACGTAATAGTGGAGTGAAATTAACAGCTCTTAATTAAATCAAGCTATATTGTGCCATCTTCTAAATGAGCCATTTGTAAGTACTTTAGCAGACGGGATATCAATGCACTGTGTCTTCATATAAGATCCCATGTGCATAGAAAGAGAGAGTTAAGAAAGAAGAGGAAAAATAAACAATAATCAGCAAAGAAGTCATGAAAACCGCACGAAGTAAAGTGGGCAATAAAGATAAAAGTCTCGAAGGCCTAACTAGAGCTAAGGTAGCCTAACAGTATCTGTCTGAGGATGCAAGCACCCATAGCATAGGATAGACAATCCTGACTGACCTAACATAATTGCCTATTGCCTATTCTATGTTATTTTAATTCCCTATGGGGGTTTATTCACTTTATAATTCAAAATGGTTTTCTCTAACTCATCTGTCATTCGATAAGAAAGTTCAGATACCAAATACTCAGGTTCAATAACTGTTGAATATATTACGAATAAATAGTACGATGGTACCCATAATGTTTTTATTAATAGATTAATAATTTAATGAATCTTATACTGCGCAAATTTACTGACTCTGCATGTGGATAGAACTTCAAGTTTCTAGGCTAGAAATTACACTAAAATGCGAAAAATTTAGGTTCCCACCGAAACTACCAGGCCTTGCTTAGAGAAAACCAAATTTTTCTTTAAAGGAAAACGATACTTTTCAAGGAAGAACTGCAACTACTGCAACATCGAATGAAAGCTCTTAATAATGATGTCTCCTAATAGTTTCTGTTTCATGTGTTTTTACTTGATTAATTTCAACTTTCATCAGCTTAAATACTTTGAAGCCTGTATCTGATTTCAACAGCGTTAGAAGTTTCAGGACTATAAATTAGATTTTCTAAGAAAAGTATGGTACATCAGTTAAAAATGTTGAATAAGAGATTTTTTGGTATTTTATTGAAAAAAAACTGATTATCATGTGCTGTCTGATACCCAGAGTCAACAAGTTGAATGCATTAACTTATGTAATAAGTAACCAATGAGATTAAAGTTTCTATGATTCTTATCTGATATGGTAACGTGAATCTCATATCAGAATTAGAAGAAAAGCTTCAAAATTTCTCACAGAGATATTCGTTGATTTTAATATTCCTCTACTTCTGCTTAAACTATGGTTAAAATGTAAATATCTTCAATACAGATATTTTAAATATGGAAGCTATTTTTTCTATTGTAAAACATAGCATAACATCCAAGAGGTATTTTCATTTGAAACTTCGGAAGAAATGACTTCATAGACGAAGGGAAACATTATGATGTCAATTTTCATTGAACCATAAGTTTTGAAAATAAATTATTACAATGTGGTTTTAAGTAACGATGGGGGATTATTACAAACGGACCAACATAATTGCAATTCCTAACGTTAAATGCAAGTACAGCATTTCCGTTCTGATTTCTGTTTTAATTCCACATACAAGGATTTGTTTTTCTATTATTAGCTAGTTTGACGTAATGTACTCATTATTCACACATTGAGCTAAAAACGCATTTTTTTAGTATAGTTGTCTCCAACATAGAGCGCTAGATCGGCCCCCAAAAGCAACCGTTGTATCTTTTTGTTTGCTTCTTATAACAAGCCCTATTTACGTCTTATGTCATAAATATCTTTCGTACTGTTTGATGTTCCCTCAAGTTGACATCGCTTTATATATACGGTGACGACTGTAGAGCGGTGGCCAGCTGCAACTGATCTACCGCTCTATGAGGGACTCTCTTCGATGTTTTTTAATGAACTTCACGGAATCCACTTTTCATTTTCTGCAATAATACGATTCACAGAAGACAGGCTCAAGAAGCTAACGAAGACTGGTCATGCGACTAACAAAGCGATGCTGGCAACTAACATTAAAATACTTTCCTGAAGAACTTGGTGCTAAGTTTGTTGAAAATTACCTGACTGTTGCAACTACTGCATGTAGTTCAAGACGATAAACAGCTACCACCGCTTTTCTACTTGTCTCAGATATATTGCTAAATTTTTTACAGCTGTGTGTTTTATTAGGTACAAATCAATGTTTTCTAGTTATCCCTCCTGTAATTTGACATAGAACAATAAATTTTAATTTCATTGCATTCAACCTATCATATTTGACCATATTTTGAAATTTTTACGACGAGGCGTACGTGGATTATTTCCTCACGAAAGGTCATCCATGCAGAATGAGTAGTTTGAAACAGAATTTCAATTGTTCAATTCAATTAATGGAAAGGCGATTTTGGATCTAAGCTGTGGTGATCATAGCTATAGAGCTTGCGAATATACCTACCGTGCACGATTACCTTCAAACATCATGCTGCAGTTCATGCCAACGTCATAACTTTCAATCCAAAACGCGGAGAAAAAGAAAAGATTAAATCTTTTAAATGAGTTTGCACAAATACTCAATGATTTATATTCATAGAGTCCGAAAATTGCTTCAGTTGTGTGTCGATATGAGATAGTTTTTCAAGTAATGGATTTAAAAATGTGTCTCAAAGTGTAAAATTCTAAAACAAGTTTGACCAAGGAATTCATTTTTTTCATGAAGAAAGTTATCCTGAGTATAGGTGCAAAAATACATCCAATTAGGAACAAAGACGCTTTATTTTATGAAAAAGAACTATTTCTTGTAAAATATGCCATGGATATTCCTCAGCTCACATTAGTCTGAAATAAAGCTACAATGATCTCCAAACTTTGCACGAGAAACAAATCAACCTATCGCGATGAAGTTACGATTATAGAGATACATGTTCCGATTGTGGACTCAATATATTTCTACGTTATAGGAATTAATGTTTAAAACGCAAATTTTGGATGGAAAAAACACATTGTATGTATATGGTTTGATGGAAGCCTCTGGGACGCAGCAACAGGCCGCTGTGCGCTACAAGCATCAAAGCAAATCACATACAAAATTGCGACGTTCTAAAGCGACGAAGTTAATTGTTTCAATTCACCTGTTGGTGCGTCTGTAAAGAATTCAGCTTGTTGACCTCTACATGTGAGCGATTGAGAGTATTGTATCCTATTTATTTACGGCTGATACGTTCCCGGGAAATATCAAAGTTGGAACACGAACAACACATCAAATCGTCCTAGAGGCCATTCCATCAAATTTCATAAAACGCGAGCATTCAGGTATAAGAATAGAAATGACGACTGCAAAGTAAGTTCCCTTATTTCTCATTGCTAAAATAGATTAGAAGGCTTCATAAGCTAGGATAGTCAAATCTTTTGGCACCTTAGATGCATCGTACAAATCTGATGAGAGTAAAATCATTGCCTTACATCGTCCATAATTAAAATTTCTCAATACATGTACATATATTTTGTGGCACCCATGAACGAAAATTCATTGCCTTACTTAAAATCATTGCCTTACATCGTACATAATCAAAATTTCTCGTTACATGTAAATATATGTTGAGGCACCCGTGCACGAAAATTCATTGAGAATGTTTCATAAGCTTTCAGCAATATAATTCGAAGAAAATTAAGAAAACTCACCTTGGACCTGTCGACCAGAGCGAGCTTGGCGATGTCTGTGGTCTGCGAGATGCCTCCATGCACCACAAACGCCTCGCTGTCGACCACCGACGCCAGGGGCAGGTACCGGTAGACGTCCTCTATCAGGGCCAGCACCCTCGGCCCGTGGGAGCCCTGCAAATGCAATGTAATGAATATTATCTAGCTATTTATTAGCATGCATTCAATGTTGTGATCGTCAGCTTCCTAAGATCACTAGCTTCAAAATGTTCTCGTATGAATGTCAGATTTTTTAATTCATTCAAGTATCTGTATTCAAAGTATCGACCATCAAATCAAAGGGTAATTGAGATCGAAGTTTTCTGGTATGAATGTTAGAATTTCTCACCTACCCAAGTATCTACATTTTAAGTTTCAACCATCGATGTCAAGAGATAACTGGGTATAAAATGTTATTGTATGACCGTTAAAGCTTCCTCATCTACTTAAAGTTTCAGCCAACAACTCCAAATAGTAACTAACCTTGAAATGTTTTTGTGTCAATATCAGCCCTTCTCATCTGTTTTTGTGTATGCATTTGATATTTAACTACCCATATTAGAGGATAGAAGGGTTCATAAATATTATAGTCTCGATATTAAAGATTTCTCATCTCCGTATCTAATATTTCAATCATCAATATTATAGGATCACTGAGCTCAAAAGCATTCTTGTATAAATGTTTGAGCTTGTTCGTTTGCCGTTCCTTATATTTTTTAACACATGGTAGTCGGAAAATGTTTGTTACTCGTACATAGATTCGGCACTGTAACAAATTTGACAATACAATGTATTAGTTAAATTAACAGCTTTAAAACTGAGAAGAAATTCACGCCATGGAATAACAGGTAGATGACAAATATTTGTAGGATTGGGAAAAATATTATACAAAATTTACCATCGTTCATCCTTCATTTATCCATTGACACGCTTTATATAAATGACCATATCAGTATATAATAGCTTACTAAAAAAAAGAAATCAAGAAAGCGTCATAAAGACATATTGTTTCTATGGTTGTTTAATGCTTGAATAAATATTGCTCCCACCCATTTCACTGACTTAACCAATTTTGTCAATATTTTTGTCATGACTACATAATATTTTATATAAATAAAGTTTATTATTGCTCACAAGTGCGTATACAAATTCTAGGAAAAATGAATGCCGTATAAGTACATATTTGTGTCTCGCTGATTTTTCAAACACCTGGTTTTTGTTCATAACGTCTAGCACTCTACTCCATATTGTTAAAAAGTCTCATTTGCTGGTAGAATATATCCTTCTAGTAGTTCATATCGACTAGAACGCGCAGAATTCTCTCAATTGTGCATGATGAGTACGTAGTAGTTAAATTGATTTCAGTAGTGTTAAATTCTCTGAAAGTAAAATAGAGAAGATTAGATTTACGGCCACCTGTAGGTGTCTTAAGTCCCCAAAAATACGTTACACAAAAAATTGTAACTCTGAATAATTACACTCCTGGAAAACGATAAATGAACCCGTTCATTGGTTAAATTTGCTCGTAAACACGTCTCAACAAAAACTTTTACGCTCAACTGCAAGGTATTGGCTTCACACGAAAGAAATCACGTAGAGGTTTTCTGAACTGGTGAGAAAGGAAGTAATGAATGCGTTCTTAAATAGGGCTTTTGATCGTTCCCTTTTCACTAGGAAAAAGTAATGAACAGGATTGAAAAGCATTTTATTAGTTGTAAATTTTTTTACCAAATATCTAGGACAACAGTTCTACTCGCTACTGGATTACTGCAAAAGCTTCAGTCGACATCCTTTAAACTAAAAAATGTTGTTCATATTTGCTTCGTTTCCGCTCCTCATTGGAACACGCCTTCTACTCTAATGTGAGGACTCAGTTGCAGGTTCATAAAACACCGCTGAAGTCAATGCTGTGAAATTAGTTTCCTCCCAAACACTTGCCTTGACTTTAACGTCATTTGGTAATAAATATACTAACATGGCAGCATCTTTCGTGAAAGCTCATAGTTTGTACGCACAGAATTTATAATTTAATTTTTTCTTTTGCTATTTCAACGAAACAATCTAAAAACAAAAAATAAAATTATAAGATATTTTAAGTCACGAGAATAAAATATTTTCAAATAATCTTCGGTGTCCGAGAATTGATTCCCCATTGTTTGGCTGGTTAGAAAATTTAGACGTTTTCAAAAACATTTTTTTAAGTGACATGAAAAAAAATGAAGTGTCTGACAGATACACAGCAGTTTCTGACTGACCAATTTCAACTTTGAAATGAGCGTTCGCACTCTGCTACTTCCACTGCTTGGGCACGTGCCAGCACTGGCAATACTAGCAGAAATCTGAGAGACGGGAACGGCAAAATAGGTTCTCTTTAATTAATGGTTGAAATCCGTTGGTGCACTAAGAGAAATCTTGACCCACCTAGGAGTATCAGTCTTAACTCGTCAGTTCGGCACTGCAGTAGCACGTGGGGTATGTGTGTAAATGACTTTCCATGGCATTGTGATCCCATGAGAAAAAATGCTGCAAGTGTACTGACAGCAATAAAGTGGCATTTCATGGCTTAGACTTGTATTAATGTGTTCACGTTTAAAATTAAAATCCAGTAAATATTTGGATTATGCAACGATATATTATGTTTAGTGGGATAGCAGCTGGTACGGTAGTTTGAAAAATATTCGCATTTCTATTTATAGTTAACTTATTTTCAGTCCATTAGTACAGTTAATTGGAAATCAGAGTAAGTTAAATTTTCACGTGATATACCGTAGACTTATTTATCACAGGGAGTGTCTGTCCCTTGCCTGAGAGAACTGTGCCATAAAATGTTCATGACACGCACATGTCTGTCAAGAAAATGCTGTCATTCCTCAGGAAATGTTCTTATAGAAGTGTTGCAACAATAAATCCCACGTTTCATGATATATACAAAGCTTAAGGGAAGACTTCGTTTTCCATTCTTAACCGATCATTACAGTGGTATCTTTTTAAATCTTAGAGGAAATGAACCCTAAGTGACTGAAAGACGACATATCACAATGAATGGCACCTATGCAAGTTGGATGGAAGTGGTGCAGTTTCATTGAATTCAAAGTATGAACTTTTCTTGAAATCGATTTTCCTGGGTTGCTGTGCTAATTTTATTTTAAAAATCAGTAGGAACTTTTTTATTCCTTGAAATAACTTGATTTTTGTGTATAAGTTAAGCACAAGAATAAGCAAAATACAATACGTATCTCCTGCATAAAATTATGTGTAAATATTCAAGCGAGAATAGTAAAAACAATTATTTGCCGGCTTTCATTGCACCATTATTAGTGAAATAAAACTGTCCTCAAATCTCAATTTATATCATTCGAGGAGCTTATACTTACCTTGTATTTTTTGCCAACTTCTTTGCAGAACCCATATCTGAAAAATTAATACCATTAGATTCAACGAATCAAATGTTTGGCTTGAATAGGCAGAAGTTTCTATAAAATTATACAAATACAAGCCCTAAAAAATACTTCTAAGTGATTTTTACACAGGTTAAAGTAATTATATTATTGATTACACTGGACCAGTTAACATGACAAAAAATATTATAGGAAAATTAACGACCAGCAACGGAACTCACCATACTTTGGGTAATTTATATTAGCCAAGATATCTTTAGCATAAATTAAGTATACACAGCACCTGTAAACATGATTGAATGCATTCCCTCGTTGATTCATTTCACTGCTCATTTTTCTTTTAATTTGATCCAGAAAATTTTTTCACCTCGCAGAAATATGATACTAATTTAAAAATTTGAATAATGAGCAAGACGTGTACCAGCGGAGACGAAATGACTCGAAACAAATAATATAATTGCGACAAGCAGAAAACTATCGTTGGTTTTTTGTACTGGAAGCCAAATAATTTCATTCAAAAACTATCTCTGGACATTATCAAGCAGAAATTGAAAAATTTCAGTGAATTAAGAGCAAATACGCCGAGATTCACTAGTGAGAAGATGTTTAAATGAGCATGCAAGTAAATGTACCTGGAGTAGTAAAGTAAGTGTACCAAGTAACGGTACCTGGAATGTTAAAGGAGGTACAAAATTCGGTAAAGCCAAATCAGGGGATCAGCGTACAGCCAAACAGCAAATATGAACGACATTGTGATTGTGAACAGTGCTTACTACTTCCATTGATCAATATTTGAGGACAACACATGGAGTAATTTACTCGCTTAAATCTAACGCATAATCCTTTACACGGAAAAAAACTACCGGTGTAAAGGTACTGCCAAAAATGGTTTTAATAGTTATGTGAAACTAATGTTACTGAATTATACTATTTATTTTCTACTTGATCTCCAGGTTTATATCTGATCTTAAGTATCGAATTAAGCATAAAGGGATTTATAGTATAACATGTATATTTTTTCATCAAGTTAGAGTCGAGAAGATAGTGCGATGATGCTGAACATTAATGTCACCGAAAACGCTATCATTTTCAACCAGTGCACCAGCTCCCCGGACATAAAATTAGTCACGGGCTACTAATATGGCGTAGGACCTCTACAAGCACGAATAATGGCGGCAATTCTGAGTGGCATTGAGTCTACAAGTGTCCTAATGTACGCCTAGTCGATTTTAAATCCCTATAGCATCAACTGATCTCGTAGTGCGGCCACAGTACATGGAAGATCGTCTTGACATCTACCCTATCGCTTTAGGTGGTTCCATAAATTTTCAATCGGGTTCATGTCTGGGGACTTAGCTGGCTAATCTAATTTCGTGACATATTCTGAATAACTGTCATACCAATTAATGACAGTTCTAGCGCCATGCAGTTGTCATTCTCGGAAGAAACTGGGAAAGCAATACACTGAAGCTCGAAAAACAAAAGGTGACCAATTTTTCATCCTTGAAACTTATTTTGCTTCAATGTTTTTCTCGATTGATATTGAGACAATTGCATTTCTTTAGCGCTTATGTAACTGCTTTCGTTTAAAATATTTCTAAATCTTTTGCCAATAAATTCATTTACCTGGCATTCATGACCAAGTCCTCGTGGTTACCCCTGTTGAGATACACCTCATTGGGCCAGACCTGCTGCAGCGCCAGCAGTAGCAGCAGCACCTCCAGGCTCTTCTTCCCCCTGTCTACGAAGTCGCCGTTGAACACGTACGGGTTGTCGGTTGATGGCAGCCCGTTCTGCGAAATTAAGGCACTTAGCTTCGGAAAAGAATAATCTTCTGATGCCTGAAAATAATTGAAAAGATTTTGCGCTCGATGAAAAATTTCACCTTCAGAAAAGCGCTCGTATAGTATTCCAATTTTAGAATATTCTTACTCATTTACTGTAATATTTTTATTAGGGTTATTACCTTTTTCTGCTCAACTATTTGTTCTGGTTATACGCATAATTTCATGAGACGATTTATAACCTTTCTAAGCCAAGAAAATTGAGTCTGTTGGCTTCGATTTTAATTAAAAATCATAGCCAAATAAATAATTATGAGTAGAATATTTCACCATAATCTCCAAAAATCAGTACGTACTTCTAATTAGTAATTGAGCCGTACGATAAAATTACCCAGAAGTAAAAATATTTACAGTCAGTACACCGGCGCTACATCCACGTTTTCTTCTGTGTAGAAGGAGGTTCTGTGCTCAATTCGTAAGTGCTGCAGCACTTTTTGAAATGATGAGAGGAACAAATGTGCTTGAGTATTCATTGCCTCTCCTGCGGTGAAATGGAATGCATGCAGCTCATCACTGGGCGTTGTGCGTATCTTTTATCATGACAAAAAGAAATGAAGTTGTTATGATTAGACTGCGCTGAAGAGATGGCCACACCAGCTCTAGTGAATGTTGCGTTTACTCAGCGCACTGATTGGAGCTTTTGAACAAGTAATAGTACATTACGGATATCGCCCGAAGCGGTTAAGTTTCATTTTTGTCCGCCTTAATTACGAGAATCTAGAACGAAAACGGGCACTTAAGCAGCAAATTATCCATTACCATGTAAAAGTAAAAGCCTTAAGCACCCAATTCTTTATTTTCTAGTGAGTAAACCGGTCTTTATACAGTAGAATATCTAGTATCTAGCACGAGAACGGGCCCATCCTCATTAAATTAGACCTGAAGTTCACCTTGTAAAGTATGGTAAGGAGGTCATCCAGCTTGCCGTGCAGGTCGCCACAGATGGTCACCTGCCCGCTGATGGAGGTGGACACTTGATTGAGCGACGGTCGCTTCTGGAGCTCCCGCACCGCCTCCCGGAGCAGGAGGCAGACGTAGCGGACGTGGAGGGCCTGGTCACAGAATACTCTTCAAAATTTCGTGTTCACATCGAAAATGACGTGAATTTTTTTTATTTGTTATTAAAGCCCCCCATCTGCAACCAAATCGTTAAAAACGCAATTATTATTGCTTTAAAAAATTAAAATAAAACGACCATAACTTAAAAAGCATCTACACTTTGTTGTGTTCTCCACACTCTGGAATAATTTGGGGTACCACGCCTCAGGGTAAAGTGGTGTGCCGCTTCTATTAGGCATGTCGCATTTAATCTTCCTGTCCTAAGGGAAGAACTCCGCCCCTGGGGGTCGAATCGAGAACCCACTGACTCAGGCACAGAGACTGGACAAGACTGGAAGACTCAGGGTAACAAGGTGATCAGGCACAAAATTCTGCACGTATTTAAGAAGAGGCGCTGCACCCACGTGTGTGAGCTCAACAGTCGTCACGCGTTTTGCAAGAACAGAGAGTTTTCAAAACAAAAACATCGAATATGCGTGGGAGGAAATGGTAACGGGGGAATTCTTAGTGTAGAGTGTAAAAGTAACTACAGACAATTTCACTTGCGTCATTATATGTTTTTTGATACTCTATAATAAGTTGCTCAAATGACAACTTATTCCAAAGTGACTTTGCCTGCCAAAGCTACTTCTCATCAGTTCAACTTTTACTACCATTTTTCGCTTTCCGTTGCGTGAAAACTTTTCAGAAGTTATTTCAACGTTCTGACAAAAATTCATATTTTGTATGCTCGTGCTAAAGTATCTCTCAAGGTAATGACAAATTTACGCACATAATAAATCGAGGATGGAAACAATGAACGTTAACCAAATTGAGACTATCAATCGCAATGTTCTATTTTTACTACAACTTTCGTTTAAAGGGCAGTCGCAAGTGCCTTCAGTAAAAGATAGGATAGAAGTCCTTTATTTAGAAAGCTGCATTTGAAAGCTCGGAAGAGTATCTCCTCAAATAAGCCTGGCGCAGTATCCCCTTAGATCTTTTAGATTGGCCTGTCCGAATGTCCCATTAGATAGGCACCATTATTCTGGCATGCTGTATTCTCTTACATAAATTTATTGCAGTTCTTTGATAAACATAGCTCAGTATCCCTCTATAGAGGCTTAGTGAGGTATTTGCTTAGGTAGGCATAGTGCAGTATCCCCTTAGACCGGCGTATTGCGGTATTCGCATAGGAAGCCATAGTGCAGTAACCCTTTACATGGGCTGGGTGCAGTATCGCTTCAGGTGCTGGCAGTAAGCAACGGTTTGAACAAACTGCAGGCGTGTCTAAATTCCCTCTCCACCCTCATGAGAGCTTCAAAGTGGGCTGTAATTGGCACGCTGTTGTCCTGCATGTGTTTGAACGCTTTGTTGTTGCAAAGTCTGCAGGGTATTCATACCCCAGGAAAAAAGGGCGTCGTAGATGCACGCGTACACGTCTTTGAAGTGGAGCCGATTTCCATAGCGCTCTATTTACCTCATCGTGTTTAATTGTTATTTTAAGTACTTTGTGTGTCCGAGTTGTTGTGTGCGGTGCAAACTAATTAAAAAACTCAGTTCAGCTCAGGTTTGGCTTAGAAAATTTGTAGGGCTGTTCATGCAAGAGTTTACAAGACTAGAAAATGGTCTATGTATAAATACAACTATGTAATCCATATCCTACAGTTGTTTTCATAGAGCCGGAAATATTTTCAGGACGATGAATTTTCACTAGGCGTAGACTGCTGAATTCACAAATTTAAGGACGTTGAAGTTTAATTTTCTTCTCATTATACGAGATGCTTGATGAATTACTGGAGCGGATGTCTTTTATACATACTAAAAGCCTCATTACTTCGACCTCATTATTTAGGCCTCATTATTTGGATAGTTTGCGTCAGTTAGCGTCGTAATTGCGGTTCGATTCCTGCAACAAGATAATTCGATAATACAGTAATTCAACTGAAAAAATGATTTGACGAGTGAAAATTATTCTTTCATATATTTCTTCAACTTTATTGCGTATTAAAGTAAGTGTACATACTGATGACCTTGCTTCATATTGGGAGAGTGAGAATGATTATTTCACACATTTATATATATTCTACTCCGTTGTGTAGCGAAGCAAGTGTACACACTGAAGAGTATGTTGCATATCTGTTCTAAGCAGTATATAACAATGCCAGGAAAACGTAATCAATTTTAATATGCATGCGACAGCAGTCTGGTTGGTAGTCTAGTTACGGAGAGAAACAATATAAAGGTGCAATATGCTGATCAAAGTCATTCATCTTACAGAATTCTATGCACGTGAAGTTTTGTCATATTTCCTCAACAAAAAAAAATTGAATATAATATGACTTTTTTTTCATTTAGAGTTCGCTCGTCTACCTTCTAAATTAATATTACGTTTGTAAGTACCTAGATCGGTGAGCATGATGACTTTTCTTTGGCGGATCTCTTTTCGTAATCTGAGCTTCTCCTTTCATGGCACAACACTGCAGTACTTTTCTATACGTTTCTTGAGTTCCGACATTCAAATTCGAGAAGAGGTACGCAATAAATTCATACTCATCTTTTGCAAGGTTGCAATTATTCATGAATACATGCCTAGAACTGTCAATGTTAAATTTTTCAATCAATGTTTTCCTAGCTAGTTATGTTTATCTAAAATCATTACGTAGCGCTACCAAACGCCCTTGATTTTTTCACACATCTTTAATATATTGTTAAAATGATTTTCATAATCATTAATAACTCTTTACAAATATGTATTAAATTATTTAAATTACCATTAATGCACCATCACACGAAAATGGTTGATGCTCTTCCCTCTTCCGAAACCAGCATACCTTCTTCTCGAGACCTCTGTCGAAAATTATCATGCTTTTCTACAAAACCATACTCAAAAAAACCAAGCCCTCTTGTATCGCTACACAACATGATTATCTTCTCCAATACATCCCTGGTAAAATAAACAACTCCTAATCAATACCTAACTTCAAAATAAAACAGTTTTCCTCACGCAATAACACGAAGCCTTTTGCCCTCCACCACACACCACCCCACCTTTTTCTTTTTGAAAGCAGCGACGAGAGCGTGTATGGAGTCAACAGTGAGGGGGAAGATGAGGCGTGCTCCCTTGTACGAATTTTCCACGATGATCTCGTCAATGGCAGCGTCCAGAGGAAGGGAAGACCTCGACAGCTCGTCGCCTGATCGAAGTTAAGGGAAAGTTAAGAGGCTGAGCACTGGAAAGTAGAGTGGCATAGTTCACGAAAAGCAAATGCATATTATAAGTCAATTAGAAACTTATTACGATTTGAGACCTTGAAGAAATGATGTAGAGTACTAATTTGCGAATTGCTATTCCCGGTCTGAAAAAATATTCTCGTGAATTAGGGTGTTTGAAAATTAAAGAGTCGTGAGTTTTGATGCTTTGCTGTACATTCAGTACGAATAGTGTAAGCTGCCTGAATTTTAAGTTGAAATGTCATATAAAGAAAAAGCATCAAATTGCTCTAAATTATTTCAAAGGAATTCTTCAAAATAAGAGATCACACGCATGTGCACTCTATTAAACAGGTAAGGAAAAAGCGCTTAGACAGGCCTGGAATTTACACAGGCAATGTTTTACGTTCAATCACGGAGAAACGATGCCTTTAAATTAATTTAATCGAAGTGAAAATTTTAAAAATCAGGGAAAAATTGCTATTAGTCACGAAAATATTTCCTAGTGCAGGTTTTACCATACACTGCTTTAAAACAAGTCACTTCTTCCCTCATGAAAGTTTCTAGTCTAGTTGACAGTCTTGTTACGGAGAGAAACGATATGGATGTGCAATATGCTGATTGGAGCCTTTCCTCTTACAGAATCGTATGCACTTGAAGTTTTACCCTAGTTTCGTTGTACGTAAAAATGTAAATGTAAAATATTGAATATAAAATAAGTAAGAATGCCCGAACTTTGGTATAGCTATCTAAACGCGCTCACAAATCTGGTGTAAAATTAAAGAACAGATATACATATGCGTGCTCGATAAATCTCACTTGACAGGCACGCCTTCTGGAGCATGCCTGACAGGTTTACCTGAGCATTTGCTACACAAGTACAACCAACTGACTTTGGGTGGGAGAGTGGCGGGGCGACATGGAAGCTACCAGGCCTGACGCAGCGTCGTGCTCCACATGGCGTAGCAGGGCGTTGAAGAAGTTGTGGAGCTGTGCAATAGGATTTTATTTTCAGGTAAGTCACGATAGGGCAACATTAGGCAACCTTGAAGTTGTCAACACTGTAGGGAGAATGTGGTCCTGATTAAAGTTCCACCGAGGGGAAATTAGACAATCGTTTAGTCGTCAACTTTGCGGGAGGCATTTGCTTCTGAGAGAAGTTGCGATGAGAAGTTAAACAGTCTGAAAGTCATCGACAGAGTCGGGGAATTTGCTCTTGCGGCAAGTTACGACCAGGTAAAATTAGCGCTTTGAAGCCACTGGTATTGGGGGAAGAATTTGGTCTCGAGGCAAGTTTTGATGAGAAGAAATTAGGCAGGTATGAAGTCATCTGCCCCGCAGCCAGAAATCGGTCTGGAGATGAGTTACAGTGGGGCAAAATTACGTAACCTTGATATCATCAATAACTCAGGAAAATTTTTTGATCTTAGGGCAAGTTTCTTTGCGAGGAAATTTATTGCATTTTGAAGTACGTTTCATTGAGGTAAGAATTAATTTATCAAGAGCCAAGCTTCCTTGCTAAGAAAATGGATTTAATCTTGAGAGTGAGTTTTGGTGCTGGAAAATTTATTCAACCATTATATAAGTTATCTCATGAGAAAAATTCACAAATTTTCAGGTAAGTTTTTTCCCATTAAGAATCTTCTAATTTAGAGGTATATTTTGACTTACAAATTAGTCAACATCGTGGCAAGTTTTCAAGAATTAGACAACAGTAATTCTTCGAACATAGGCATTAGGAGTTGCTTTGAGTAAAAATTTAGTTCCCAACCTACACCGCGTGTGAAGGTATGAAGTTATTTTAGCAGCCTATCCCTATAAGGAACGCGCCTAAATAAATACACATATTCAGGATGTCCTAAAAATTGTATTCAATCTTTGACTGTCATAGTCAAATACACAAGTCAAGGTACAATTCTATTGAGTTAAATTAGAGAAAATAATATTGGGATCGTAACAAAGTAACAAAATTATATGGGTTACCTCACTTGGTTACCTTGGAAATCTTACTCTCAGTTTAAAAAAGAGAACCAGCGATTATGATAAACAAATTTAATTGCAAATTATTTGCAATATCTGTTCCAAATATCATATTCCCTTATCAATGCAGAAGCGGTAGAAGAGAAATAACGATATAAAACAGTGAAACACGAGAGTATTCCGATAGGAGTACAAAACAAGATAGTCTAATTACGAAAACACTAAATTAGCAGGCCTTACACCGCTTGTAAGTACCAGACAGCAATCTCATAGATGCGTAGGGAGCCCCTCCCCACAACAGTTTGCAATACGTCGTAGCAAACATTCGTACACATCACATGGAACAGCATCTCACTTGGAACAGCATATCACATGGAACAGCATATCACATGGAACAGCATATCACTGTCCGTGTTCTTCCCCAAAATAATGTACAATCAAAGACGATCGTAACAGGTTAACTCCCCCTTTTACGTTTTCTTATTTTTTGACTTTACGTAAAGCTCAAAATGAACAGGACCTGTGTATTTCAGAATCTCCGTTTATTTACCTACTAGCTAAAACTGAAGAACGAGTTCTGAGAATTCACTTACAACCCCAACGTTCTCAGCCTATTATTTTTGCGATAGCGGGTTTTGTTCCTTAGATTAGGCGGTTCTTGCTTTGCAATCTTAATACTTTTGTAATTCACTTTTTTATGCCTTTATTGCTTTCAACTGCTTCAGCAACGATGTTGGAATGTAAGCATTCCAAAACTTTCGTCACTAAACATGTCGATGCCACGCTAGTTCCTCTTTTAATGCGAATATGGGTTAGTTAGAGCTGAAAACAAAGTTTACATATTGAGTGATGAGGAGTTAAAGAGTGAGAATGTTTTTCGGGACACCGTGTACTTAATATATTAAATTTGAAGTTATTCGGTTGCGTTATCTGGAAAACGATTAGTAAAAATCAACATGGTTGTCTTTGATGGAAAAGATGTTCACGTATAACTTTAGAAGGTATTTTGCTGTTTTACCAAGTCAAAAAAGTTTAGACTTAATTTAGCACGAATAGTTCCAAGCTTCTGAAAATGATTCCAAGTCTTTGCCAGGTTCTTGAAGTTTCAATAAGCACATCACGTCGGGAAAAAGGAGAAAGAGCCCATAGGTGTAAAAACGGGGAAAAACGAGAAAAAACAAAACAAATACGCTGACTTAAATCTGAGCGCCGGAGGTATCACATGCTGTGGCCAAAACAAGATTACGACCTAACGAACTCTTCCTCACAGCCCAGTCTCGGTGCAAAAATTCTCGGAATTCGGACTTAATTAATTTCAACAATGAGTGAGGTTAAATTTTGACCCGAAATTTCGAGGTACGTGAAGCGAATGAGTAACTAAAGTAGCTAGTTCAGCTAATGTTTCGAATAACATACCTTATCTCTCAAACACAGTTGCCGAGATATTTTTTAGGAGGAAGATACATTTTTACCTTCCGTCAGTAATTTTTGAAATCAAAAGTCGAATCAGGAATGCTAGTTTTTTCAACGGAGTTCGAAGTAAAAATTTGAGTGTTTAATCTTGATTTAGAACTAGAAATACATAAATCATGAGTCTACACAACGCGGAGTAGTGTTCCAATAGCAGTATTCAGCGGTTGTAACAATTGTTTTATTAAAAAGAAAAGATATGCTCGAGAAAACCAGAATACCGAGTTTTAAACGGTGTTTTGAAGGAAAAAATCGTAAAATACTGCTTTGAAGTAAATAATCTGATATTAATTGTGGAAGCACGGTTTGGAGACAAGTCTTTATGTTAAGAAATATTAATCATATTCTAAAAACTTTGAATGTTAATTTTAGTCTGAATATTGAAAAGAAATTACATTGCTCAACGTTTCCCGAATTACAGTGCAGTTTTTACAGCCTTATTCCTTTAGATTTAACGCAAAAACAGGAAATCATGCGGGCTTAACCCTAAGACAACTAAATCACTGATGTTTTAGTAATTTATGTAATTTACAACTGAATTATTTCTGTGATAAGACGGCGTTTAGTTATATATACACAAAAATCTACGCGTATTCTTATGAAATAAAACCGTCTGGCCCTCGAGGTGGCTAAGGTGTTGAGTTCATTTTAGGGTACCTTGATCTGGTCCTGCTCTCCCTGGTACTCGATGCTCTGGAAGATGGTCCAGGTGTACCGTCTGCGCACCTCCAGTCGGGCGCAGTACCTCCTGTACCACCGCTGGATCAGCAGAGCAGCTTTCAGGGCTGCAAGCGAGGAAGAGGTTTTTCATTGAGTCGTCTAGATTTTCCATTTTATGTTTGATGCTGAAATATTCATCGGGCTCTGCAGTGTACGTGGTAGCGTACTTGTCATCTATCAAAATAAGCCTCGAGTTCGATCCCAGGTAGAGGGCTTCTTTTAAGAAGAGAAGATTAACCCGGAAAGAACTAATACTACAATATCGAGTTATTTCTTGAAGCCACTGCAAGCGTTTCGAACAAAGCGAGCTGCAGTCGTATTGAAAAATAATTTGGGTGTTCATCGGCTCAGCTCGACATTCTAATGGGGCAGCTCACCTATGAAAAACAATGGAAATAACAATTGTTGTTTTTACATTTGTACAAACGCTCACATTATTGCACATGCTTAGGATTAGGGATTAGGGTTAGGGCTTGGGCTAGGGCTAGGGTTGGAGTTAGGGCTTATGTACCTCATCACAACAGCAAGCTTGAGAAAAAGACACAATCTCACTGCCGCTAAAAATTATATTATGACGACCGGAAATCCAGCGATCAGAGCCGAATATATCGTGCCGGCCAATTATCATGCATGACAGAACACGGTGAGGACGAAAATTTAAATGCAATTCATGCTATTTTTTCACTCATATTCAAAACCCAGTTTTGATTTCCTTCGCCTTTTCGTTGTGCAACAAGTTTGTGCTGTGGGCGATGCACATTCCAGAGAACACGAACATCTGGGGCTACAAATTGAAGAAGAGGAGTGTAACTTTTCCAAATAATTAATAAATCAATCAATTCCAGAGTTCAGTTTCAGTGTGGTGAGGTTAGTAAGCATGTCAAATTTTGCTGGACTTGAATGGTATAACTTGATGTCCATCATTTCATGTGTGCTTGAAAGTTGTTGAAATGTATTTGGATTCGTCATACACATTCATTTCAGTTAATGTTAATAAAGATTTAATAGAATTCAATTCCTTTTATTCAGGACAATTACAATTTATTTTATTCTATTTGGTAGCGGGATTATTCCAATTTTTTTCAATCATCAGAATTTTTCCCTCTTGTTTTACAGATTCATTAAATCGATTTTAATTGATAACAGAAAATTTAGCCTAATTTGGAGAAAATGGAAACTTCCGGAATGGCTGTTAATCAATCAGTTAAGAAAATCTTCATCTCACGTGGAGGACAAAACTCTCCCTCGAGAAACACCCTCCGAGCTGGATCAAATGGAACACAGAGACAGGTTCTCGAGGCGAAGGGCCTGGTAGACCTTTCCGCAGGCTCCTTGAGCGAATTTATAGAACCTAACCTACGCCGTCTAAATTGTATCATCTGATGCACAAACTCGATTTTTTAATCAACAAAGAAAACCCTGACTTCTTCCAAACCCTGCCGAAGATACAACTCCAAGTCCTGATGAGCTCTCACGGTGCTGGTGATATAAGATAATCCTCATGACTAATGAGGATTAGTGACCTACAAACCCTGACCTCAGGTTAAAAACTCAAATCTAACACACTCGAGACACAGTTTTGATACTTATAAGAAAATTCATTTTTTTACTCGTATACTCGTAGCATTTCGAAAAAGTCTCCGATTAATGTATTCATCGCTTGACATGTCATTGACGTGGCCGCTGAAAGACGCAAACTTTCACAACTTTCCTTATCGAATCCTGAAAGTTCGTCTCGTCGGTTCCTTTAATCAAACTCCGCCATCCAAAGTTCAGTGGATAATTCAGAGAACGACGCGCTAAAGAGAAAAGCTCGCCGCGTCAACTGGGCGTGACTGCTTTTTCGAACACTTAGTCAAATTTTGGTCTAATTTCACGGCACGCGAGCGAAGTGTGCGAGGACGCTTCCGTGACTCTCACGCCTGTCTCTCCATGCAACGCGTGTGTCATGTTGTTGCCCTTTAAACTTCAAGGAAATTTTAGACAGAAATGCTTCTATTTACTATGAGATATTTTGGTTACTAACCTTCGAGGAATTTGTTTTTCCGTCATTATAAATATTAGCCTTTACATTGAGAGCTTGGACCATTTTCTTCAAATTCATCGTGTTGTTATACTACAAATTTCAATCGTAATTTTCTTGAAATTGTAACATTATTCGACTTTGATATATTTAATCAATTATAAGATAAACTGCTTAAAATATCTAGCATATGAATTTGCTCCATTAACACTTTGCTTTCGGAGAGGGTCATATATGGTACAAGCGATCGTCAAACCTAACCTTGGTCAGGTTAGACGATCGCCTAAAACGATAGCTAATGTAGCCAAAGCACTATCATATACAAATACAAATTTTCTAGTTTTCTCAAATTTGTGTTCATTAAACTAATGAGCTACTTCTCATTAGAAAAAGAATTAATAAGGTTACCAAATATGTGAAACGAAAATCTTTCAATTTTAAATTCATAGCAGAGATATTTGTCGGTATGCAATTTTACCTGTGTGGAGAATCGTAGTCAAAGTGTTAAATTTTGATTGCAATTCTTGTTTGACTCATGTTTATTTTATACCATTTTTCGAAAATAATTGAAAACGATCTGTCTTTTAACGCACTTCAGCTTGCCTGATGTCATTTAAATTAGGTAATGTATTATAATTTTCAAGCTTGTTTGACTGAATTAGGTTTTTCTCTCTATAAATGAGCTTTTCTGCAAAGATAATCTTTGTCTCTCTTACATCCTTATCAACAAGCCCATTTACCTGAAATGCTTCACATTCGTTGCAACTAATCTAGATCTTCAATGTTCCTCATAATCCAATTACCCAGCTTTTTTTAATGCCGTGCATAGTTCATTCAAGTATTCAGTCTCTTTGAGTGGACATTTTCAACACCAGGCCAAACACCACAAGTACAACCTACCCATCTGGAGCATACAGGACAACCCTTTATTCACAGCCCCATCAAATTCTTCTCTTCTTCAGATTAGATTAGCAGTTCGTCTGCCTGAGTGGTGACTCCTTTTTCGTCATTCGCAACATGGCGAACTTCTCGAGGAAAAACTCCTCTTTTTTTGCATTCAAGCTCGAGCTATTTTCTCGAGCCAGCCACTATCAGGCTCTTGTGATCTTTATTCGGCGGTCAAAACGGTCTAGAGGCTTCAGTGGATTTTTAGAGGAAAAAGCCCTATAGCTCCTGTCTCCATCCAGCAAACACTCCCTACCTGCTCTCGAGATACTGTATTTACTTTCCGTAATGGCTCTGAAGTCTTCAAAGGTTGCCTTTAGCTTCATATTTACAACTCTTGAAGATGTTCCAAAGTTTTCTGGCTGCGGCCTACCGTGAGTTTCTCTGTTTGTGCGGAAGATTGTGAAGCCTCACGAAGATTATTATCAGCCTCAAATATAGTCAATTGATTAAGTTTTTAACAGTGGAGATGGTACATGTAGCGTGTCATATTCAGGTACCACCTTTTGCTTCACTTCAGTTGTTCCTAACAGTACGCCCAGTCATATTCAGGTTCTACCTTTTGCTTCACTTCAGTTGCTCCTAACAGTTCGCCCAGTCATATTCAGGTACCGCCTTTTGCTTCACTTCAGCTGCCCCTAACAGTTCGCATAGTCATACTTAGGTACCACCTTTTGCTTCACTTCAGTTGCCCCTAACAGTTCGACTACTCCGCTGGGGTACTAATTTTTAGTTCCTGTGGTGTCGGTGCCATAAATGCATTCACTGAACGAAGGCCTTCTTCATTAAGAAATAAATTTTATTTCAAGCTCCCTACATAAGTAATCATATATCTTAATAGTGCATAAAAATGGTACGTTTACATATGTCATTCGCCAGCCTCTGACGTCGATTTAAATTGTAGGCTCCATGGTGTAGTGGTTAGCGTGATGGCCTCACAGCCAAAAGGATCAGGGTTCGAGCTTTTGCTCAGGTGGGGCTTTTCACGTGACTGTGGAGTACTTCCCTCGGAAAAGGAAGTTTGAACCAAACATTCCTCACATCCCTCACCACACCAGTAGTTGTAAGGCATTGAAAACTCAACGTTGAACCGTGTTGGAATTAATAAAGGTTCTTTTTAACAGACTCGGGGGCTCGATCAAAGTCAAGTTAGGAGTCCCTGACCTGGAGTATCCAACACGTCTGTGGTTGGAGGCGCTCGAAATTGGAGGCTCATTTCCAAATTGAGGTAAGTGGCTAGAAACAGGCACTCACAGAGCAACTTCAATTTGTCCCGAGCTTTCGAGTAGCTAAACACTACTTGACCTCAGGGGAATGAAATTGACATACGCATGACCTATGAACAAAAGAGCCGAATCCTATTCACAAGGAGAAAAATTCCAATGTAATCATTTTATAAATTATAAATTACTAGACAACACGTGACCCGTTGGGTCAAATAAAATTGATCAAAGTCAAACCGTATCCAGAAATATATCCGATGCAGTTGAATCGGTATCCACAATACAGGATTAAACGGAGAGTATAAATTTCGAATATCTCAGAACCGACAGACAAACGTGTGCACGGTTTCAAGCAAACAAGCAAGACGACCAGAGTTTTAGTATTATATTAGATTGGAGAATGCGGACATAAGCTTCTGAGAATTGAATGCGTCGGTTAATAGAATTTTGGTGACTAAATGAATGGAATGCTTCCAAAAATCCACGCTCGTACAATAGTCACCTGTTGTTAAACTCGCATGCTGTCAACACTTCTCTGATGTCTGCACAGTTCAGGTCGTCGTTAGTATCAACAACAAATGCCGCAGTTAAAAGAACAACTTAATTGCCGAGATAGATAAGAATCGTCGATGTGTATTCAGGATACGGGTTTAACTTCATCGTCAGCGTTTTTCCGATGGCCCATTCACTCCTTACAATGAGCAGTTCACTGCAATGCCTTCATCTATTTCCGTTAGCGGGGAGAGTTCTGCAATCCGAAACTAATGTTTAGCAGGGCACACCTACATTCTATCGGCTGGGAGTAAAATTGATATAAAAACCTAAATTGTTAGGAGGGTTTTGATTGATTATGTCTGCGAAATTAAAACAAACTACGGATTTTTATACACAATAGCAAAAGGTTTTTTGGACCCAGATCGAGAACAATTTTCTGAAGGAGAGATTGTTGAAACGACAACAATCATTGACTGTCAACAGACAAAACAGTGTCATTTTGTAGTTTTTTTTGCCGCTGTCCGGTAGCAGTCTAGTGACACGAGACCGAGCTCATGTATTTTCCTCGAGGAAAAATTCACAAATACAAGCAAATTAAATTCCATTCAACACAAAAACAAATCTTGTGGCCGGCCAATTTGTTATATGATGAAGGCGGCTACTTTCTGGACGTGATCACCATATCCAGTGCATGAGATGATACTTCCATCATACAAACTTTTATCGACCGTGTGAAACAGACATAAAGTGCATGCAAACAAAACAGAAACCTAGCTGATGAAAAAAAAGAAATCAATACGTGAGAGGCAAGCAGGCCCACAACCATGAATGCAAAAGAGGCATTGATATCATCACCCTACACTCGTAAGGCCACTTGTTCTTCATTGCTCCTATTGAGACCTGCCATCAGTCCTGCATCAAGAACTCTATCAAAACCTGATTGGGAGCACTGACTTCAGTTCTTTAACACCATGCTCAATCAGTACCATCACTTTGGGGTACTGAATAGTGTACGTTACACCACGTACGGAACACAATGTGACCATGCACCATAGCATGACGTGCACGGCACCATAGCAGCACCACACTTAACAGATTGCAGCACACAATTTGCCGTGCTGTCTTGTGCCCAGTGCTCCGTATATCTATGAAGTTATATCCGTACTAAGTTACGACACTATAATATATGTGTAGTATGTAATGTGTAGTGCGGTATTTTCTTATAAGATGGGTATATATTCTTATATGCTTGTAATGTCTAGGTTATCTTATATGTGCATAACACCAAACATTGTGTGATTCTTTGGGTTATTACTGACAAACATTGCGCAGGGTGACATAAATTATCGTCTACTGTACAGTACACTGTGCAGCGTGCATTGCATCAAACACTTTAAAACACTGAACTCCCCTTTTCACTTCTCAATCCATAATACTTTCGCTGCCTTACCCTCAACACAGTGTAACACTGCACTTCTACATAGCAAGACACTGGGCACAACATTGTGTTCCGTAACGCGTTCAGTGTGCAGTGAAATGGAAACCTTCTCAGTTAGAATTAAAGAAATTTAACCAGACACAAACAAAAAATTTTGCGTTACCTCGCAACATCTGCACAGCTCGAATAAAGATTGCACTGCAAGGGTGGAGTTAATAACATTTAGATAAAAAATTACAGTTCTTTCAATTAGCCAGCGCTGGTGTTTTGTGTGAAAAAGAAACACTCTCTTTCTATATTTCAAAAGGCACATGCTCTAACGCTCGTTCCCCTCCTTCCGAGCATGCCTTCCTTTTTTTTGTAATCAGGAAGACGGAATATAAAAAATTCAATGGCAAAGCTTCTACACAGTGTGCTTTTTATTATTCTTTTAACGCATGCGTTGTCTTTTGCAGCTTTGAATTTTTTCTTGTTCTAGTAACATTGAGAATCTCTGATACAGTAAATTAGGCTAAGAATGACTTGAAAAGAATTTAGAATCGTAACTTTGAATTCAGTGTTGTTGAAAACGTTTTGACTGCCATGAAAGTTTGTTGTAAGTTTGAATTCAGTGTTGGTCAAAACAATCCTACTGTCAAGAAACTCCGGGAAAAAATATAATACACTACGATGTGCCAAGAATCGTCGTCTTAGCATTTCATTATATCTTCAAATATGAATATTTTACTACGGTAATATGTTTATTTTTTAGTTTACACAAAGCTGAAGCAAAAAGTTCACATTAAGTATGTAGAATATCGCAGTGAAATAATTTGTCATGACTTATAGACCTCGATATTGAATGCTAAGCCATTGGTAATGCTGTGTTCTTTGAATTGAAGGGAGAAGAGAGATCACTTCATCTACCTGAACCTATTTTCCATCGTTGTTTCCCAGTAGCAGTATCTCTCATACACATTGTAGAACGACTTTATTTTACGCGTACGATATTCGCGTGTTCGTATTGAAATCAGATGCATTTCTTTCTCTCCTGGGAAACTCTTACATTCCAACCTTCCGGATGACATCTCAATTATTTTCAGTTTGGCAGTGACTCCACTTCGCAGAGTTGTACTCGTTGGCAGCTCTAGACTGTTGCTTGCCTCTCGACTTCAGAGAGTATCACATGATGTACAACGTATAAGCGATACCAAAGGACTACCCCACTCTGGAATCAATCGTACAGTTTCATGTCGCGTATTTCCTCTACGAACCTCCCTTCCAAGACAAGCAATACCGCCAGTCGCAGCAATCAATACAGCAGCCTCAGCTCGAGTATTAACTGCACTTACCTCCCTTCCAAGACAAGCAATACCGCCAGTCGCAGCAATCAATACAGCAGCTTCAGCTCGAGTATTTTCACTTACCTCCAGGGCCAGCAATGACTACCAGTCACGCCAATCAATGCTGACCGAGATACCAGCGAGCGCTGGGCCGCCCAGGGCAATTATTATTGCTGATAGCAAGCGGGTACTGACGCCGTTATCGAGACCTCGTTCCGGGCGACAGTTGCCCGGTTGGTTTTCCCTGATGCCATTACCGGAATTATTAATGATTATTCCTGACGCTAAAGGGAGAAATTTAATATACCCGGACACGTGAGTTTTTAATAAACACGAGTGTTACGTTGCCATCAATTCAAGTTTAAGATAGAAATGATTGATTTGGATGAATATCTATGGATTATACGGTGAGAATTTTTTTACACATCGTATAAGCCTACTGTTCGAAGAACAATGACGTGCTTGTGCATATCATACGCATGTAAAGTAATTTTCGCATATTGAAGCGGTTAGTCGAATTAAGGCAGTAATTTTGTGTTACTTTAGGTTGAAATTAACATTCTGAACTTCGGTCCAGTCTTGATTTATTGCCAAGAATACTTATATGACAAAATGATCATAGACTCGTTTTCAAAGCCCACTTTTGTTTAGGCTAAGTTAAAACCTTGAAATATCCTATAAACAAAATCCCGTATATAAAAAGCAAAGTGCGGCAGAAACATTCTTTGCACTATAGGTTCAACTTCGTATCCCGGTTGTTAATGAAGTGATGCAGGTAGCAATGTTTCCATTCCAGTTAAAAACTATCATTTTCCTCATATGCGCTCATTCACTAACATCCGTGGTTCGCACTGGTGCACAACTTGCTTCTGCTTTTGAAGTCTTTAGAAGAATGGTGAATCCACAATCGCAATCCCAGAAGCTTTTCGAACTTATGACAAGTTAGAGTAAAATGTTGCGGTGCCGGACAGACAAACGCTAGAGCAATAGGCTGTAGGCACCACAGCCGCAAGTTCAGCACTCAAGAAACCAAGTCACTTTGAAAAGGCTGTCAATTTACACTAGGTGTTCCAGGGATGAAACTTCCAGTTCCTCTATTAGTCTCCTACATGTTTAGCTCATAAACATCTTCCGTCTCGAACACGTCCGAACGGAGTGTAAGAAGAGTTCTACTCGCTGGTACCCAATTCCAATTCACTACTGTTCAGAAACTAGGAAAGAACGCTACCGGAAAATTTACTTGGCACGCCATGACCGTACGAATCAAAATGCCTCTGTGAATACTTTTCTTCTCATAAATGCGTAATGGCAACCTTTTGGAGAAAGTTATTTTTAAAATAAAATGAATAAAAGCTCTTACCTTGTGCTGAAACTACCTCACGTATTTATTTGAGACAAATGTATTGTTTTATTTCTTCAGCTTATCCACTCTCAGAGTGCGGGAGGTGTTCTTGCCTCCCCATAATTTTTCCGTGTGCACGTACTCGTATTGCGGTATGTGTCAGTTGATGTATTTACAGTGCAAGACACACCTAAATGTATCAGTTGTGAGAAAAAGAAGGTGTATTAAACGTGAAAAATCCGAGACAACAAGCATGCAGGACCTACTAAGAAAATAATCCCGACCCCCAGGAGGACCTGCAGTGGAGAAAAAGAGAGTTAGACGAAGTCCATGACGGAGATCATCAAATATGAAGTAGGCCTTGACGATTACATAAATTAAAAAATGCTTAAGTTCCTAAGCCTTCGTGTAAAGTTGATATCAAAAAATACACTTTTAGTAAGAATTAAAATTCAATCAAGGCGACCACGTTTGAAAATGACCGTACCAATCAAGACATTCCTGTTGAACGAGTTTCTTTTCATGAATGTCGAACATTGAAGTTGAATGTTCAGGAATAATATTTTAACC
This sequence comes from Orchestia grillus, assembly GCA_014899125.1. Taxonomy (NCBI): domain Eukaryota; kingdom Metazoa; phylum Arthropoda; class Malacostraca; order Amphipoda; family Talitridae; genus Orchestia; species Orchestia grillus. Next base: position 94,181 of record VOMN01128645.1, read on the forward strand.
GTGATGCAAACGAGTTTCGTTTTCTGGCAACGTTGGGTCTCAACAATAATACCTGAGTCAACATTCACGCACGTGTGCCTCATTTCAAACATACTGCATGTGCACTCAGACATTCGTTACATACTGCATGAGTACTCGCATGTGTACTCTGACATCCATTACACACTGCATGTGCACTCAGATATTCGTTACGTACTGTATGTGTACTCAGATATTTGTTACGTACTGTATGTGTACTCAGACATTTGTTACGTACTGTATGTGTACTCAGACATTCGTTAAACNGATATTCGTTACGTACTGCATGTGCACTCAGACATTCGTTACATACTGTATGTGTACTCTGACATTCATTACATACTGCATGTACACTCAGACATTCGTTACACACTGTACATATGTGCACTCAGACATTTGTTACGACTGTATGTGTACTGAGACATTCGTTAAACTTAGGATATAAGAAAATCGATCATTGGAGTTGAACGTACAGCAGCCGATCCATATTCGTCCACTTGACGGAATTGTCACAAGCAGTCTCGTAAAATTTATGTCCTTGTAACAACGACAAAGCTGCTCTATTTTGTGATAACTTACCTGATAATTCTTAAACGTGAATACGAACACATTCTTTTCCGTCTCTCGAATAATTTGACACGTAGGTTTCGAATGAGTTGTCTCACATATACTTTCTCTCACAAACGCAGTGCAGTGATGCACCTCGCCGGGGACGGTATCCACCTCCTAGCCATGTTTACCATTGCGTAAACCAGACCAATGTTCTTATTTGTTACTTCTGTCTAAGTCACTTTACAATACAGGTATCAATATTTATTTTCTAGATCTGTTTTTAACGCCTTTCACTCTGACACATTCATGTTAATCTAAACACTCAGCTAGTATCAATAGTTTCCCAATGAATGTGTAAAAATTTACTCATTTCATTTTGCCTTTTAACACCACAGAACACTTGCAAGCAATACCTTCCTAAACTGAGTCTCTACGAACTTCTACAGGAAGTTCATAACTAAGACAGCTAGCTTTCTGATAATTTCAGGGCATACTATAAAAATAATTTGGATGTCAGTTTTGGAGCACATGGATGAATAACAAAGAATCAAACGACACCTCATTTATTCAATATGACGAAATTTTTCACGAATTAGAACCTTAAGCTTAGGAACGAATGCATTAGAAGCTCAGTGTTACGTTCCTTATGAAATTGCTTCCATTTCTGTAGAAATTTAACCTCTAATGAATTAAGAGATGCATCAGAACAACCTGAGACGAAATAGACAATATAGAAAAATCCAAAGGATTAACATCGGCGCTTCTGGTATTCTATTCATCTTTGCCTATGAACGATGGGATGTTTCTCTGGATCCAGCCTTGAGTGATTCTGGAGCCATGTGATGGTGCTGAATCATTGTTGGAGGGTCCATAGTGACCTCTGATGTCTTTTACTGGCACATTCTTTTTGATAACTCCTTTTTTCGTGCTTTTCATAGTGAAAGTCTTGAGATCCTTTAAAAGCGGTAAAACTCCCTTCTGTAATTTCTTTCTGTTACACCTTTACCTTCGTAAGATAAATGTTTAGGATCTTACAGGATCCTACAATATGGATCGTACGCGTTCCTTATTCTATTAAATAAGAATCTATTATCTCCATGAACGCTCTGTAATTTACCGATGTTTTTGCATGAACACTTTCATGAAATTCCTACAGTGAAGTAATCTAATACAGTTTTCAGATATGTTGAATAAGATAGAAGATAAATCAGTTATTTAATAAAGAATAAAAGCAGGACAAAATAAATAAGCACACTAATTCATTGTAGTATTATATAAGATGATGGCTCAAAGCACTTCTTCAATATTTACAGTCCATAACATTGTTCGGGTAACTTTGACGATAATTTGTTCTAATCTGACTCTCTTTAAGTGCAATTTATGTAATTGTGAGCAGTGAGTAAGAGCACATTTTCCAATTTGAGGGTCGAATTATCAAGCAGAGTTTCCTGAATACAGTTTTTTGTGTCATCACAGTTTGCTTGAACCTCTGTTCTTGTCGTTAAATTCCCGGTCACATTTGCAAAGGTGATTCCATTGCATTAAATCGATTGAAATCGCAATCGGTCAACATTTCCCGATTCTCCAGTTCGGATTTCAGACCTCCGTCTTTGCATGCAAACACTCTCAGGATCGAGCTATCAGCACTGCCAACCTCTCTAAATTCTGGTAGCAAAGATCAAAAATTGAGAATTCAATTCTGTTGCCTCCGTAAGCGACTGTCTTGGGTGTTCCTAACGCTCAGGTCAATCGTAAGCGAGGATCACTGGCGAGTGATTCACTTAATTTGAATCATAAATGAAGAAGAGCTTGCCTTCCTGGCAGCCATGGCAAAAGCTGATGATAGTGAGAGTCTAATTGGATTTAGGCGGCGCTGAACAAGTCAATTTACCGACCGCGCTAGCTAAAGACTCTCTGTAGGGAATACGGTCAGATTTCTTTTCGGAAATGAGAAAATTCTGTGCACTATAAACCGTGTGAGTAAAATGGACTTTTATTTTTAAAATTCAGTTAAAGACACTGCATAATTAAGTACGATATAATTTAGACATTGTATAATTTGGGCATCCAAATGGTGCGTGTGAGGAGAATCTTCAACACGGCAGGTCTGCGCTGCTTTGGACTGCTCATGAAACTCAGCCTTGGACTAAAAGTGAAGTGCTTGAGCACAATTTTTAAAATGCGGCTCTTCCACTCATGTTCATAACACAGGAAGAAGGACGAAGTTTGAAAAAAGGTACCCTCATAAAATCTCCCGGATCACCTCGCGACGTGGCCCTTGTAAGGCGTTCGGTTATTTATTACAAGACATCATTCTTTCCATTCATCTATTCAGCAAACAGTGGCCACGTTAACGGGAACTCTTCCCTGTTCGCAGTGAGATTGCAGCGGTGGCACCGTCTGTACTGAGCACGGGCTTGTGTACGTCAGGTTCCCAAGCAACATGTGTCCTCTACACCGAGTCTGTGAGTCACAGTCGCACTTGAATGTCGCCTGTCGCAGTTTTTCTCTGACAAGAAATTGTCTCGTTTTTTTTCAGCTACGGCTTTGTAGTTACCATTACCAACTGAAGCTCTAACTCAGTGTCACTTGCGACTGACCAGCAGTGGTAAATTGGCGCCTGTAATGCTCCACGTACACTTCGTCATCAAATGGAAATTGTCTTTACAGCTTGCATGACTCAAATTTGTAACCCTCGCGTGATTTTGCTGAATTCAGTTACTGATTTCTGGGGCTGCTATTCTCAGTCGAGAGTGGGCTCATGCTTGGAATTAGTGACTAGTGAAATGCACTCGTGCAATAGAGTTTAAACGTTGAAAAGCTCAAAGGATGTACGGTAATAACTATACAAAGAAATAAGGAAGTGAAATATTTATTTTTTGAATCCTTTTATTTCCCTTCACCCTGTTAAAATGTGTTTCAAGTATTACCTGCGTAGGAGTTGCGATAATTTTAAAGCTGTATTTTTGAATTGCATAATTTCTTTACGAGATTTCAAAATAGCTGAGTTGCAAGCGCGCTCTCTATTTGCAAAGCTCCTTTCGAAGTTTGAGCTCTGCGGTTCAAGTTGTGTCTATATTTTCAGCCTAATTAAATACTACCTCATTCTGAGTCGAGAACGCGGACGCTAACTAGTGGGTCTCTGTTTCGGCACCGCATCAGGCTTATATATTAATTTTTATGAATTCATGCATCGGTAATGATTTCATTTGTGAAGCGAAATTTTAACTAGAGAGACATCGAAGCAACAGCGACGTAAATAATTAGGTTAGGGGTTTTGGAGGTTGAATTTTGAAAGATCCTGAGGGAGGTTTTTGGTTAGGATGATACAAATTGGTCGAGCAAAAGTCACGGTCGCCGACCTAAATCTAAACGAAGGAGATACTTATGATCAAAAGTCATAACCATTTCTATTATTAAACTTAAAATTTCATTCGACTAAGAAACCAATTCTAAGCTCGATTCGAATGCCATGCATTCAAGAGGTAATAAACTTTTGCTTCTAAAACCGAATTAATCGATTAATTGGAAGCGTCGGTGGGTAATTGAACTTCAGTTTAGAAATACTTTTACTGTCACCCAGTACGTCCTATTTGATTACCTGCTGATTTCCTTTGAAGAAGCTCTGCCCCTGTTCAGATCAATGGAGGCAATCTCGAGTGTCAAATAAAGTGCTGTTGATACTCGTACTTGTGATGATTATTCTATTAGAGAAGCTCTTCGTAAAGATTAGATATTTATACGTAGTAGGGTACCTTTTATTGTCATTCTCCGAAGTGGGTTCATTCAGAAAGTTCTACATCTTTGGGGGGAAATTAATGATCCTCTGCAAAGAAATTTGCATTGGACACCGCGCTGTGGCATGAAATTTACAGGTCTGTTGTATTTTGCTTAAGCTATTGATCGAGCATTGAAGTTCTATGATGCTAAGTCATGTAGGGAATGCCCCCAAGAGGCCATAACTCTGGTGTTATTGTTAGTATAATAATGATGTTCCGAAACAGCGAAATTTCGTCTTTTAAGAAAAACAATGAAATTTTCTTTATTACCGGACGACAGGCTCCTTTCCGCCAACGACGGGGCGCAGAAAACATTGAGTTTTTGTACTGTCAGCTTATGATTTCTAGGTCAGAAGTAACAGCACTGCACGCAACAGCACTACACGTAACAACATCAGACGTAACAGCATTACACGTAACGGTACTACACTTAATAGCGGTACACGTAAGAGCACTACTCGCAACAGCACTACTTGTAAGAGCACTACTCGTAAGAGCACTACTCGTAAGAGCACTACTCGTAAGAGCACTACTCGTAAGAGCACTACTCGTAACAGCACTACTCGTAACAGCACTACTCGTAACAGCACTACACATGCCAGCCCTACAAGGAACAAATGTCTTGTCTCGATCCGACCATTTACTGATTTTCAACTGAAAATGTATGATGTTATTTCAAAAATATTTGAGATATGCGATTGCCGGATGCACTTTTCTCCCTCGAGAAGTATCACTTGAGTCTGAGTAGACAGAGCACAGACTGAGCAGCGAACGGTTCTCAAAGCGGAGTTATAAAACATAACTTTGGTTATAGTTTTCTGATATGATACTCATGGTTTTCTTTTGTATTTTATGTTGATGATGCACAGAATTTACAGTGATTCACCATCATTTTCTAAGCTTAGATACACATATCTATCAATGGGTAGTTTCGATATTCTACTTACACTAATTAATTTTATGCCCACCTCGGATCCAATGACAAAATGACAAAATCATGACCCTGTCATGTGCTGAAATGGCTACGTAGTCATCCAGTGACTTCGACTCGATTACTGAATTCTGAACTTTTACAGCCCGTCGCGCAAGAATGTGCACACTTCAAATCTACCAACACTCTTCCTCTACTCTTTCCGGTCGCTGTAAATATTCTATTGCAACCCTGCTGTAGCCCATCTATCATGTGACATAGGATACTGAATGTAGAGTATACGTAGTACATAATCTACGCATATTGAGTTTTCAATGCTGTTCTGACTAATAAATTTTATCTATGGCACTTCGATTAGTGTTATTCTCAGAGTTTTAAATGAAACTGAAACACACAAAGAACTCATTCAATTCACAAGAAAATGGAATAATTTTACAGTTATAGAACTTTTTCCAGTTGAACAGGCACAAGTGTAAGTTGAAGAGTATTAGATTGATCATTCAGGTCATATCCTTTTCACGCGTTCAAGTTTGAACTTAACTGTGACACAGTGAACCAGTGCAACCATTTATTAAGCTCTTTTCGGAATATTTTCAGATGAGCTTGCCATTTTCCCTGCCAAGGAACTAAGTTTCCTAATTCGGAGGGCAATATTTCCTCCAGTTGAAGAAGGGCTGCTCTAAATTGAGTGTAAGCACAATCTTTACATAGCCTGAAAATTTTTCGATTCCTGAATGATGGCCCTATCAATATCAACAATTACAATTTTCGATGCTAAACATTCGATAAGTATTGACTAACATACGGCGTATCAAAACACCGTCCACGTTCAAAACTAGAGATTGGTAACGTAATATATCACGCGTCTTGAAACTCAACAGAGCAGAACCGTGTTCTCGAGCGAAAGCACCGTTTGAATCGTTATTTGTTCTCGCCCGCCTTGATCGCAGCCATTAGATTCTGAGCCCCTCGCTGCCCCGCAGCCCGGTCACAGTATCGTGTGCTCGAACCATCGATTGTGTCCGGTGGCTGCTGGAGCGGCACGACGGCTAGTGGGTCACTGTGGCTCACTACACTGGATTGTTGTTGTCTTGTTGACAATCGTTGGAAACGTTTGGTGGTTCGCAGATAGTCATGCTTGTGAACAGTTGATGTTTGATTAAAATTGTTATATCGTTTGTTTGGCCTGCAAGATGAATATTGCCGGGAGCAACTCAACCAGATCAAATGTTTCAACAGCAGGGCAGGTTTCGAGAGTTTCAGACCATTAAACTGCAGTGATTTTTATAAGTGAATTATTAGGTGAGTTGAAATGAACTCACCATCATCCTTGATTTTTATCAATACAGCCCAGTGGAAAGTCTTCATCGAAAATATCTGTTGATGAAATGCAACTATTTAGACATTACAGATATTCAGCGTTGCTCATGTGAGTGTGTTATTTTCATTCCCATTCCCGCGAAGATCGATCATGATCACAAAATAAATTCTAAGCTTTTCAGGTTTCTTATTGTCACATCCTAATATTGAACGACGATAGCTCTCTTTCTCATGTAACACTGATCGCTGTCGGAGCTTCTTGCGTATTCCGGAAGGGCAAATGAATTTTTACGACCCATACATATTCATTGCAGGATGCATTGAATCAATCGACGGACTCGCAAATGGGAGGGAGCTACCTGTGAAAAAAAAAGATTGATTCGATGATTACGTCAGGGATCCGGACAAATCTGGTTAGCGTCGACTGACAGGATTAATTGATTACAAGTACACTAGATTAACGGATTACAGGTGCGCGCAGGTGTCCTACTAATGGTATTAGATAATTCTCTGCTGTTTATCGAGTCGGAAGTAATCGTTGCCCTCTCTCTGATGCAAGTGGTGGGCATATTGAAGTAAGAGAAAAATTTCCAACCAATGATAGCCGCACGCAGGTAACCTTATTGCACCTCATTGTACATTCGTGACACGCAACGCCACTCACGAATATATCATCTCACGTTGAGCAGTGCGATGACTGTTGTTACGACGGATTAAAGACATGCGCGTTGTCGGCTTTCGTGGGGCAAGTGCAGTGTTTACTGGAATTATTTTACGAATCTGATGAGCTGCTAACGCAATTTTGCGAGACTTAATAAGTTGAAGCGTTGTTTGTCTCGCTGCCCAGAGCCCCGCGCTGCTTATATTATTATTTTTGGGAGCTGCTGATTGCCTGCAACGATTTAAGCGCTTTGAAACTTCAACGTTTGAAATAAAAATTAGGTAATGGATTCGTTAAAAAGTAGTTAATCTGGATTAGTTGTTCAGCAAGTATGAAAATAAATATCTAAGATTGTTTAGGTGTTCAAGTTCGCTCATTTTAATTGACTGAGGATTCTTATAATATAAAATTAGGTAATAAGGAATGTATGTGGTGAGACTGAGGAAAAAAACACGTTTATAAGGTGTAAACTTTTAGGCGTTATGTTTTGCAGTATATACATGTCAATGAGCATCATCTACATCACATGTGGCACAAGAAAAGGATTTTATCAATCGCATTAGGGTTACTGGAATTTCTCAGTTCTAATACAAATTTCAGGTACCTTGATCGGATCGAGTTAATAATTACTGGTTGGAGAAGCTCCGTCATTTTATTCGTACGATTTGAAAGAACTAGAACGACTCTGAATCGATTTGCCTCGATGTGTAGCAAAATCACCTAATGTTTCTTCTCTAGAACATTTTTTAATTTATAGAATAATTTAAATTATCAATGGGCTTGCCATTATTTTAACACAAAATTTGCATAGGGGTAGGAGGACTTTTAGAAGTTTATGAGGTTGTTCCGTACACGTATTTAGGCTCAAATTACAGTACAATTATTTAGGCACGAAAATTGCATTGTGGTAGGTGACAAACTTTTAGAAATTTACTAAGTTGTAAAGTGCAAAATATAAATCCAGGTTATCGATGGTGATCCAAATCTTGTCGAATAATAATTGAACTTAGTAATCGGTGGGATCCCCTGTCTGCAATGTAATATTCTGCTACGTCCGTAGCAACGCCATGAAGACGACGGCCGGCAGAGGGCGCTATTGAACGGAGTCTCATGCATATTTAGTGAGGCTCGGTCTCACTTTTAGCCACAATAAGAAGAGACATGAAAACGTACTCACTCATTGTTTAGATGAATAAATTTTTTACGGTGTTATTCATCTGGGCAATCAGTGGGTGAGTTTTCATGTCTAATTCCTAATGTCGCTAAAATTCAGAATGTAATATATTTTTGCGACCAAAGCGAATAAGCAGAATGATACGTTTTCTGTTCAACATATTTTGCATAAACTTATCATGTGCTTTCCACGATTGACTGTACATTTCTTGGCCAAGACTTTTCAAGCAATGGAAGAACCTTTAGGTAACCCCCCCTATTCCCAATGTGAATACGAAGTGATCAATATTGCACTGAAACAATTATTAGTTGAGAATTTATTTTCATTTCCAGTGTTCGAGTGCGCTTTTAAAAAGAAAAGAAAGAAACGTCTTAAAAATACTTAATGTTTTATCTCCCTCGATGAATTCACGATTGCAACTGAAAGAACATGTCGTAAGCTTGCGATTTACACGGACGGAACATATTGTGTACTCATGCCGTACGATTTAGACAAGGTTATGTGAATAAAGCGCATCTTACAAGATACGATAAGAGAGGAAGGTGAAAGTAAGTAAAACCACAAGAAAGCAAGCTCTTCAGAAAACAGGTGCCTGCTCAGTTATGGACAATACGAACCCTATGCCGAGGAGGTCTTTGTTTAAAAATCTTTTTCAAAAGTTCATAAATTCAGTAAGTTCTCCCAAATGGTTGCCACAGTCGTGCCCTGTATAGATCGCTGGATCGGTTCCAGCAAACTGCTGCTCTACAGTCGTCTCATAAAGCGGTATTAACGGGAGCAAGCATCCAATAGCACAAAAAATATCTGTATCATTAATAGGAAATATAGAAATATAAGAAGAAAAAAGGAGATAGAACGGTTATTATTATAGTCGACACCGATCTAGCGCTCTATGCAGGCGACGAGTGTAATTTCAAAATATGTATTGAAAAAGAAAAATCTCTTTGTACTCTTTCTTGTAAGCGAGTGTCATTATAACTCAGACGAATCTTTTATCGACGCTACATAAAAAAATCAATGATCGATTTCTGGTTCAATCATGATGAATTGAGTCCCGAAGCCAAATGCCGCGTGAACTGAACACATGGCTCTGCTGTTAGCGAGCACATTTCTGGGCGTGTAAATGTACCCTTTGTACGTACAGTACAACGAGTTGTAAAATATAACCTCAAGTGAACGTCTGTGCATGGGTAACGTGCTAACTTTAGGGTAGATTTTAACTTCACTGCACTCCGAACTGACACTTTGGGATCCCTCAATTCAAACGTATGCATTGCGCCTTGCGCATGAATGTCACAGGAAATACTTGCTTGCGACGCTCGCTTGCGCCCTGACATGCACCATGCAGCGACCAATATTCGACAGACGGTGCCGGCCGTTGCGGCTCAGATGAACTTAAATGGACCAGAACTTCTGCACGAAACTCATCGATCTGGGACACTTCGACTTGAAACTGGAAAAGTTTTTCATGCTGCAGTATAATCCATCTCTTGTTCATATTGGTGCATTGAAATTCTTGATGTATCTCGAAGTTTTCTCTTTTCTCAACCATTCACGCAGCTGTTTACTTTACTTTTCAATCACGCATTTCATGTGGGAGGCTCATTAGTTTTGAAAAAAAGATGCCCTTTTTTCTCGGAATAGTTATGAGACCACAAAACCGGCTCATGAAGTATGATATAGATTTTTGCTTAACGTAGCACCAGCAGTATTCTGAAGACGTTGGTCGTAATGAACGCGGTTTGGGTAAATTCATAACTTGCTAAAAAGGCGATGTGAGAATATATGAAAAATACTTTTTACCCTTGGAATCGTAATCCTAAATCTAAGTTCATGTGAAGGAGAGAAAAAATAGGAAATTAAACTACGGAGCATGAGATATCCAAAATTACCATTCCAAGGTTAAATTTATCCCATTTAAATATAAAATTGACAAATTTCATTTTACAACACATTAGGCCTGTATGTACGTAAAAGGCTTGAGCCTGTCGCCAGCCCTGCAAACATATCTCATTGGCGATCGCTGTCTACGTGTAAATTCCATCAGAGTACTTAAAAATAACAAATAATTTGAAATCAAATACACAGCTCAAAATGTAAATCACCCTCAGCGTTAAATCATTCGAAGTAATTCCTTACGACGTCATTCAACGAGACTTCAACCCGTTTTACCTTGACGACAGGAACCCGTTCGGGAACACTGCGCTCATCTGCATCATTTTTTGCCTAATCCGCTAAGTGTCCGTGAGCGGTGAGGACGCCCCCGATGTTCGACGCAAGATTCCTAGCAGCCAGATCTGGGCGAGGGAGCTACAGCTGCTGCCTTCAGCTCTGCCGTCTCTGCCGTCCCTGCTCGTATGATGAGGAGAGGGACGCGGCATGCTGAATGAAGACGGCAATGCAGCCCCTGATGTGTGAGTTGCAGTTCCCACTCGTGCAATGAGAGCAATGTGGCGTACTAAATGAAGGCGGCAATGCAACACCTGATGTAAAAATTGAGAGAAATGCAGTATTGCACCGTGGATTGCTGGTGGAGATAACTCACTAAAAACAATGGGATTGTTGTTTTTAGTCATTTACATTGTATCGATTCATCATTTTTGAACGCTGGCAAGGCTTATGAAATTGAACTCTTCTGTTCGCATTTAATTAGAAATTCTTAGTTTCACAAATTGTAGTTTATTTGCGATAAATAAACCCGAATAAGTAGTGAATGTAATATACGCAATTTTTTCTTATATTAATCAACTAAGAAAGCTTTCACTTCATCGTTAATTTATTACTTTTCCGTATGGTGCAATAAAGAAAGAAAAACTGGTCGGTTGATGATAATTGAGTGGTCAAGTTTTGGTCTTTGGTTTTTGTTAGCACAGAGACAACGCGTAACCTGCCTTTAAATTGCAATACATGCATCGCTGAAAAAAGTTTATAGCGTAACATTTGAATTTCGTCTTACTCAGGTAAATGTTTTCCAAGTTATATTTTGGATTGGCTTCGGCCGATAAGTCGTACTCGTACTAAGTATTTAAATCACAATATTCAAATCTGATTAAATCATTCAATAAGTGTTCTTCTAATTAAGATGCTCTGGAATACTTTAGTAACACTTTAGTGTAGACACAGATGACAGGCACGTCGGAGGCAGCCTACACAGGTAGTGACAGTCACTGGCATTGTGTCACTATTGTGTCAAAACAATGACAATGACCGTCACTGCCATTGAGTCAATGTAATTTCAAAACAATGACAATGACCGTCACTTCCATTGAGTCAATGTAATATCAAAACAATGACAATGACCGTCACTGCCATTGAGTTAATGTAATTTCATAACAATGACAATGACCGTCACTGCCATTGAGTCAATGTAATATAAAAAAAAATGACAATGACAGATCCGGCAAATGATTCAATCCAATATCAAGACAATGACAACGACAGTCACTATCATTGAGTCAGTACAATATCAATAGAATAAAAACCCCAGACACTGTCATTGTGTCAGTGAAATGTCAAAATAATGACAATGACAATCACAGTCATGAGTAAATGAAAATCTTTGTCAAATATCAAAGCAAGACAATAAAAATCACTATCATCGTGTCCACGCAATGTGCACGCAATGTCATTGACATTGGCAAGCCCATGAAAGTCCCCACAACTGCACGCGTACCGAGAAACCTTTCAGGTGTAAACTTACTGACACGCCAGACTGAAAGCAGGTGACCAGAGCTCGATGGCTTAATTAATCAAAAGCCAGCAACGTTAATTCATTGCTCGGCATTGGGGGTGGTGAGACGACATCATAATTCAAGGCTTCTCTATAGGCCTATTCAAATACCACATCGGAATTCCTGTTAATTAAAGCATCTTCTGGCGGGAGGTTTCATCAGCGGCCATTTCCGCAGATTAACATGTCTAATGAAAAGCGTTGAACTCCAATCTTTTAAGTATTAAGACAAACTGCCGATTGAAGAGCATAGTAATTAGGATTCATAATTTACTTTCCCTATATTCAGACGCCATTATAACATAATAATTTGTTACAGAATTATATATCAATATGGGCCGGATGCCCCGTACAGGGAGAGAGACGAAAACAGGGTCTAGATTTTTAAATACTCATCACTCAGTCAGTATTTTTTCGTAGAGGGCTTGGTGTGGTTTTATCTTAAACATTTGTTTGTCTTCTGATAGCAGATAAAGAACATTTTGTTTCACAGGCATCGTTTAGGAACAGTAACACAAAAAATATGTTATTTTTTTACCAATTGTGCGAGTGGACCGCTAAGACGTCAGCACTAACTTCATTTACTTAAACTATACTGAGTATTAAAATTGGAAGGAAATAAATAATTGGAATCTAAAAAGGTATTAAATATTATTAATGAAGTAAGTTTTCATTTTATCCCATATTCATGTTTGTATTCCAGCCAATGGCCACCGTTGTTTAGACCATTTTTAGACATCGAACTCTCATTTCGCGTATTGATTTCCTAATTATTTCTGGGTTGCTTCTAAGTACGTTTACCTTTCCTGCGATACAGTCACGTAAATCTTGCATGTCCGTTGAAGGTTTTTTTTATAATTTATTTTTCAAAATGCTCCAAAGAAAAAATCGCATGGAGTCAGATCGGGACTGCGCGGTGGCCATTTCACCCTATGCCCAACTCCAGTGACACGCTCTGCCAATTCTTCGTTTTAAGGGGTTCAGTACGCCGAAATTTCAGTGCACATATAGTTCTGTCTTGTATCCACACACTCTCTTGAACCAGAGATTTAACAGAGATGTGAGAAGAGATTGAATTTGTTTATGCTTTAAATTGAACAATATGAGTTATCGCTCATAATGGGTAAAAAACGCACACTTTTTGAATAAACTTACCTAAACTATTCTGGTGAACTAAAAACTTTTTTAACCAATTTAAGTAAGTAAATTAAGGCTTAAAATATAACTAATTCGAGGTCTCTACGATCAATACTTAATGAGTTAATGAGTGATAAGTTTTTAGAATCTGGACGCATTTTTGTGACTTACCTTGTAAACCAATTTAAGCACGTGTGATTGGTGCAGCATTGTGTACTTGTTGATCACTATAATTTGTGTATTCAATTTGTTTTTTCAAAGACACATAACATAAATATTCTTATTTATTAGTAGAATTGTAAATTTTTACCGAATTTATTGTCTTAAATGACTATACAGTCTATATCATGGCGTACTCTATCCAGGCCAAGCCACCGTACGTC
>VOMN01128650.1:0-17503 GCA_014899125.1 Orchestia grillus
ACTGCCTAGAAATACAGGGTAAATATGTTGTACATAACAGAGTATTTGTGCAATAACTCCCTTCAAATATTTTATTAGTTCATTAGAGGAAAATTTTCTGTAATGGAAATTTCACCGAGGGTCAGACTACATTTAGCGTTCTTTACTTTTTTGTATTTAAAACTATTATTTTAGCATAGAGATCTTGTGCAAGAGTTCAGAAACTAATAATTCAGCTTATTTGCTCTTGTGCTTATGGCCCTGCAAATTTTAAAGACAATACATTGCCCCACATAGAGTAAATTTAGTTCCTATCTCGTTTCAAAGTCGAACTTTGCACCATCACTTATTGCTGGTGCAGCTTTGCGAACCCAGTCACCTCTGGGTCTGTTGCCAGGGAGACGCTCTGAAAGGCCTGTTATCTCTGTTTTTCTGAGGCTGACCTCGGGAGCCAGACTGCACTTCGCTGAAGGTCAAGCACACGCACGAGTTTTCTCGATTTAATGTCCTCTGATCTATTTTAATACAGTGCTTTCGTAACGACATTGTCTGAAAGTGTGCGTGTAAATGGAGCGTTTAAACTTAGCATCAGTGAAATTTGCGAGTCATTTGAATGGTGTAAATAGCCAGGGAATTTCTTAACACGTTGACTCCGAAGTGGGTCATATATGGTACACGCGATCATCTAACCTAACCTAATGTAACCAAAGCACTATCATGTATAAATACAAATTTTTGAGTTTTCGTCAAATTTGTGAACATCAATCGAATAAGCTAGTTCTGATTAGAAAGAAAATTTATAGTGACCAAATTTGTGAAACCAAAATCCTTCATTTTTAAATTCACAGTAGAGATATTTGTCTGCATGTAATTTTACCTGTGTGGAGAATCGGAGTCAACGTGTTAACCGTTTGAATGATCTAAACATGCCTTCAAATTGTGTAACCAGGTAGTTTTGTGTCCTTGGAATTGATGTGGCTTTTCATTAGCGGCAATGCTTGATATTCGTCATCAGGAGATCCTCTTGTACAGTTTGCCTCACTTACAACCACGCGCGTTTGTGATAACCCATTTCTTGATGAACGAAATCATGTTGACCAATTCAATACGTTTTTTCGTCCCATGACCTCATGTTAATGCACGTTTCAGAGCCCTTTTCTATACTTGCAGCTCGCTCTATATAGACAACCCAACGTGTTTGTGCAGTGTGTACTTGCATCAATCCTCGTCGTGGTGTAGAGATATTCGCGTCCGTTGCCACAATGACTACGCAGGGCGACCGTTATGACCTGGTGGTGTACGGGGCGACGGGCTACACGGGGCAGTTCGTCGTGGAGGAAGTGGCTCGAGTCGCGCAAATGGAGAAGGAGAAACTCAACGCCAGCACGGAGACTCTGTCGTGGGCCGTCGCTGGCAGGAACAAGGACAAGCTCATCAAGTGCATCAAAGACGCCCGCAGGGAGACTGGTGAGTCCATCGAAAAAATGGATTTTTTTTCTTTTAATTATAATTATAACCGCATTATAAAAATTATGGGGTTTTATTATGAATATTAACACTTTAGTGAGAGTCATTTTAATGATATTAAATAGCTCCTACATAAAACCTTGCATTATGTGCACTGCAGGTATATTTAGGAACGTGTAGTTAATTTCGTCCGAAAGATAGTGCTTCAATTTTCATGATGTTAATTTGTTCGTGTTTCTGCCTCGTAAAGAATGAATAATTTAAGGTTTTGTATAAGAACTGTTACATAGTCCTGTAGTGCCTTCTGGCGCGCAAGGGTTAACTATTCAGACCAAATGCTAACGTTGTTCCATTAGATTAACACGGTGTTTACTCCCTGAAATGCCGGCCATACTTCGTAAACTTTTTCAGTTCATAATTTTTTGGCAGGATCTGTGTGGGTGGTGGCTATATAAATTCTACTATCAATAGGTGTCCGTTGTCATTCACAATGTACATTTTACTTGGTATACGTGGTGGGTTCATTATGTACTGTTCTTTCGTGGTTCATACTAGTATCACCGCGTGCATTGTTGGTGCTTTACGTCTGTCAGTATTATTCAGAGGGGTATATATGCATGAATATGCATATATATGCACGTCAACGGATGTCAGGTGCAACGGACAAAATCTGCTAGTGTGACTACTCAGTCCAGTGGCCAGAAGGTCTGCTACGAAAGTGTACAGTAGTCACGAGCGGAATATTCACGTCAGCGAGTAATCTACCCCTCCAGGTAGTCCGTGATGAGGAAGCTCAGCCTGACCACGACAAAGCCATCATGAGAGACTAGTACTCTTTATTTAGCATGTGTCATTGTGAAATCTTATGTATTTCTATCATCATTATAACTTGTTTCTGACCGTTCGAATCGTACTCTTCCTTTAGCACGTATTAGTACTGACGCGTATTGAAAAGTATCCACCATCGTGACCAGTCTTATTTGATCGTGCTCATCAGAATTATACTCTTCATTTAGTGTGTATTCATATTTAAATGCTTGTGCACTAACCATAACAAGAGTTCATCAGAATTATTCCCTTCAGAAGGCGTGTACCCGCCGCTTCTGTAAGTACCATCGTAGCAAGAGTTATTTTAGTTTTCTTCGTAAGAATAATTCACTTCTATAATACATTCGCTGCCACTATAAAAATTGGGTTCGTTTATTCATGTTGTCATAATTGTTTTTATTAATAAGCATTTAAATTACAATTTTCTTATCGTAGTGGTTCTACAAAGTGGAACTGGTTTCTCTGCACTCAACATCAAACCTTGAGGAAACATCCCTGGTCATTCGAAACAAATGCTGTCAAATTCTCTCAGCTTCCGTATCGTGCTTTAGAAATGACATCAGCGTTCGCGTCTGGGCAGGACTCCCGCTGGACAACGTGGGCATCATCGTAGCTGACGTTTACGATGTGTCGACCGTGGACGCCATGACTTCACAAGCGCGCGTCGTGATCAACTGTGTGGGACCGTACCTCAAGTACGGCGAGGCTGTGGTGAAGAGCTGCATCGACCACGGGGCCAGCCATGTGGACATATCAGGCAAGTCTGCCACTAGGGGTAGATCTCACTACTACCAGTAATAATTTTCCGAATTATGTATGTACAAAGAGGGTCTAAAGTATGAACACTGGGTCTAATGGTACATAGGGTCTGAAGTGCAAGATGACCCTATCGATAATTTTTTCTGACGAAGACCGCGAAATTGACATATTCACCCTAAGGAGAGAGGGACGCTTATCAGCTCTACAACGTGAGAATCGAGCGCATTCCATGCCGTAGTGTTGATACGCGTGGTCGAAGTACTGGATCATTAAAACGGTTCGCGCGACGATGCCATTTTGCTATAGGTTAATGTGACCCACCGATAGGTTGCTTTGCAGAAGACGTGTTAATTAAGTGCCTTGTGCAGGGGAGCCGGTGTTTCTGGAGGGGATGCAGCTTCGTTACAACGACCTGGCACAGGACAAGGGCATTTACATAGTGGGGGCCTGCGGGTACGACTCCATCCCCGCCGATGTGGGGGTTGCCTACCTCGACAAGCAATTTCCTGGTGAGCGCATACCTTTATCGGGGTGGGGGAGTTGGGTGGATGTGTGGTTATGGGTGAGATAGTGGGTGAATTGTTCTACAAACGTGTGATACTGTGTGGGTGCGTGGTTGCGTAGTGTGGCGCCGTGTAGGTGTGTGGTTGCTTGGGGCTGTGTGAGATTGAGTACATGGTGGTGGGAAGCTGTGTTGGGGTGTAGTTAGGTGGTACTATGTAGGTATATAACTGATAAATATTGTACGGATACGCGAGTCTGTTGATCTGTGTACAAGGGTTATTGTATGAAACTGATTGAATCTGGGATTGTACTGGGTTCGCATTGTGCTTCCTCATGAATAATTTTCTAATTTAATTGAATGGTCTAGATAATAAATTGATATTTCATGGAGAGCAGCTGCGGTAACGAATATTGAGGTCCCTTCCCACTTCTTCTTTATTGTTTTTGGAGATGTTAAACTCTCAGTTTACAATTGACTGTAATTAATGATTGATTCCTAGAATTGTACTTCCTTTCGTATACCACCTCTAAGTTCCTATGGCTGCGACCATAGTTCCCATTTCCACCTGCAAGAAACCATTCGGTGCCCACTCGTAAAAAATGGACGATTATTTCATAATGACGACTTTGAGTGACGCAGCTCAAAGTGTAACCACTCGGTGGGCTCCATGGCGTACTGGATAGCGTGATGGCCTCGCAGCCGAGAGGACCTGGGTTCGAACCTCGGCTCAGACAGGCATTTCACGTAACCAGGGAGTACTTCTTTCAGGGAAGGAAGTTTAAACCACTCTTTCTTCCCATCCCTCACCACGTCAGTAGTTGTAAGGCATTGAAAACCCAACGGTAAAACGTGTTGGAATTAATAAAGGCTCTATTTCGTTGAGTTGTGTGCAGTGTTCGGAAGGTATTTCATGTGGTAGACTCGATCAAGTTTTTCTTAAAGAGAAAACCGAGAATAAGTCTGGCAGAGAATTAAATGTGTGCGCATGAGAAATTTTTTCGTGTTGGGAGTGCGTTTCACCCGATTCTTACACCTTCGAGTTGTGGATTTGTTTAATTGAGCATGTGTTTGTATACCAATTTAATGTACTTAGCGTCTGTTCTCCATCTGCAGTGTTTAAAGTGCGATCTTCTTGGTAATTGTTTTTTCAAACTCATTCAAGTATTTTTGTCGTGTTTTCCAAAATTATTTAATGATCAGTTATGTTTTCTACGTTTCGTCGACCTTACTTCGATCGGCCTTCATTATAACGCAGCAGAGAGCAAAGGTTCATTTGGGTGCGTGACAGCAGTCCATGACAGACCAAATGCACCATATTATTCCCCGAGGCATCGTGCCAGGTGCAGCTTCTCGTCACGCATGAACGCTAAGGAAGAGAATGTTGTTCTGCTTCTTAGTAATGAGCTTCTTTAAGTTACACGCCAGGGTGCGCAGTCTTATATTTAAAATATGGATCTAGTCCATTAAATATTACGTTGTTACTCACTTTAAACACCTAAATGAAGCAAGGAAACCATCAACCAGGCGGCGGACTGTCGTTTGCAGTGATTGCTTACTGGTGAAATCTTCGAATTTTCACTCTTGCAATGTGTGGCTGATTTTTTACTGGGGCTTTAAAAATATGGCAGAAATCACGCTGGTATAAATCCATTTATGAGTGTTTATTTGTGAACTGTTTGAGACCTTGCGGCAGTAGCGGAGCGAAACAGGTATTTCTTCAAAGACGTTTTATCTATTCGTGTTTTTTACGATGTCCTTCAGTAAGCAGTGTCATTTTAGAGAGCATTTCTGTCATTTTTGTTGGGTATCTTTATCGTAAGAAAAAGTGACCTTAGTTATTGTACCCAGGAGTTTATTGACTACTGAATGATGTTGGCTTTTCACGTTTAGAATTTTTTCTCATTGACGTCTTGCGTTCCTGCGATATAATTGATCGCTAATGACTCGTGCCATGTCGTGTTCGTCCATCAATTGCTTCATTGCCGTCCCAGCGTGATTTAACTCTGTGCCGAACTTCCTTCCCTCCGTCTCTACCATTTCCCATACCTTGGCGTGGTCATGCATGTTGAAACTCGCGATTTCACCCATGTCTTTCTAGCTGTAATTATGCCTATTATGGAAAATTTGAGGAAAGCGTAGGAAAATTTACATGTTATTTTGTTAATCCCCCGTGTGATTGATTTGGTTTACTCGAATGGGGCGAAGTGTTTCGTGTGCAGTCAATTCTGCGGTAAATGCCGTCATTTCGCGTCGAAAATATTAAGATCTGTGTATCTGAATATCTAGCCAAGTCGTAGTTTCAATTACCAGTACGCCTTTCAGTACATCTGTGAAGGTGCAAAGAGTGTTGGGAGTTGAGTTTATTCCTTGTTCTAATGCAACCATTTGTCCACACAATATGTGTCGTATAGTGCAAGATCCTGATGGTCTCCCCAGAATTCGTGTGTTCGTCTGCAATGTTTGAGAATACTCTGCCCCGTTTTGCCTGGTGGTTGAGCATCAAATTTCTGTTCGCGTCTTCGTTTTTTCCAAAAAATCAAGCTGTTTTTTCCAAAAAATCAAGCTGTTTGTTCCAAAAAAGTCAAGCTGTTCGTTCCAATCATATTAAATAGCTCTCTTTCGCCCCTTTATGTATTGCCGGTGTTTCCGTTGTGATTTTAAGCTGTGCGTGCTAACTTACCATTTTCGACTTATGTCTGTTGAATTTGGCTCATAAATTTAATTTAGCATTTCTCGATTCAGTCGCTAGTTGTTCTTAGTGTGTGTGTTTATCATTAGCCCATTCTGATTGGATATCAATTTTGAAACATTTCTTGCTTTTCACAATTCTTTCATATACCTGTTTTGTCGTTCTGGCTAACGGTCGTACTGTAGGATTTTTGTATTTAATTGCTTAATCTTTTTGCTTCATGAACGTCTGATTTCATGCTAAGTGTGCGATGATATCGACGATAACTGTAGAACGATTTTTGTGGAGCGCTTGCTAGAATTTTAGTGTGGTTTGCTGACTGCGTGCCGTCACTGGATTCCGCTCTGATCCCTTCAGTTTTTCTAGTTTACCTGAATTACCTTTGTTCACTTTGGATAAGAATTACTTTTGTTTACTTTGGATAAGAATTACCTTTGCTCACTTGGGATGAGAATTACCTTTGTTCACTTTGGATAAGAATTACCTTTGCTCACTTACGATAAGAATTACCTTTGCTCACGTGGGATAAGAATTACCTTTGTTCACTTGGGATAAGAATTACCTTTGCTCACTTTGGATTAGAATTACCTTTGCTCACTTAGGATAAGAATTACCTTTGCTCACTTAGGATAAGGATTACCTTTGCTAAGAATATTTTTTAAGGGTCAAATTGAAAACTTGAATTCAGTTGGTCGTTTTTCAAAAAGTTCAGGCGGGAGATTTCATCGCTGTCAAGCTCCTTGTTGGTTGTCAGGAGCCTCAAGAATGCTTTACATAGTGATTTTTAGGACACAGACGTGTTGTACCAATTGCCCGCAATAAATGTATGCATTTCTTTTTACTGGCTGAGGGCAAATTGTACTTGTTTCAGGCACGAATTTGGTCGGTGTTCTAAACTTTTATTTTCACCTAATCGAAATACGTGCTCTTGACGCGAGATTTACGGCTATTGGAAAGATGTGCTCTTGAAGTAAAGGACATGTACTTTGAAAACCTGCACCCAAAAACTTTGAACACAAATTAAATCGTGCAAAAAGCAAGCGAGACATGCACGTATCAGCGACGACCCGTATTTTCATTGAGGATTGCCGTTTGGTGAAAGCATTTATCAGGATATTCCCTAAAGTGTTCTTCAAGTAGTACTAGGCGCGTCATAGGAAATTGCTGCACAAGATATTGCCCTAAAGTGCTCTTCAAGTAGTACTAGGCGCGTCATAGGAAATTGCTGCACAAGATATTGCCCTAAAGTGCTCTTCAAGTAGTACTAGGCGCGTCATAGGAAATCGCTCCAAAGCGCGCCTCAAGTTGTACTAAGAGCTGCACAGGGGTGGCCGGAGCACATCGTGACCGTGTCTGTTATTCGTTGGGTGTCTTTGCCATCAGAAAAAGTGAATTATCAAATATTATACACGGGAGGAGTTTATTGGCCACTGAATGACGGCTTCTCGCGTTTGAAATTTTTTTCATTGAG
Organism: Orchestia grillus; assembly: GCA_014899125.1. NCBI lineage: Eukaryota > Metazoa > Arthropoda > Malacostraca > Amphipoda > Talitridae > Orchestia > Orchestia grillus. Next base: position 7,699 of record VOMN01128650.1, read on the forward strand.
ATCTTACGCGATGTAATTCATCAATAATCGTTCATACCATGTCGTGTCTGTTTATCAGTTCATTAACTGCCGCCGTCACCAAGTTGATTTCCCTCACTATGCTCTAATTTTTTTCCTTCGACGAAAGAGTGTTGACGAAAGAGTGTTCTTGTGGGGCTTAGGGACTTCTCGATTTGCAAATTCGTAGAACTGGTGAGGTGTAGAGTTTGGCGGGGTCGTATAATTTTTCAGGAAACGTTTTTGCATTTGCTACCCTTGGAAATTTTCTTGACGATATTTTTCTGTAATCTGAGGTACTTATTTTTTATTTTTAAATACATATTAAGGATTTTCTTTGATTTATACACGATATAGGATTCTTTTCAGTCCATAGTTGTGAAAATTCGTATCTCAGAATACACGGTATTCGGAATGTTCATAATTTTGTTTGTATCTCGGGAGTTATACTGGAACTGTAGTCGAGGGAATCTGTTGTGGGTTCAGGCATTAAATGTAGCTAGGAAAGCTTTGCGTTTTTTACGTTTCTTTTCTTTTGAACGAAGCCGAGTCATCCAATATGGTTCAAAAGAATATTCATGGTAGCTCCGTTTACCTTATTCTTCAATCTTTATTCTCCTCGTTGCTGCTTGCTATTCTTGATCTACCCCTGAAACTCCATCCCTTGGCGTTTTCTAAAACAAGACTCAACTTATATTTATACCTTCCTCTTTGCCTCTTTCTCTCTTGGTCGCTCAGACGAATTTTCCTTACGTATTGTGCTGGGGGAAAACTTGCCGACACCCATAAGAAATGAGTGCACACTGAGGGTAAATCCGAGGATGGATGAAGTCCTACGCGCTACGTAGGAGGTCAAGTTTTATATATGAACCCCTCTCACCTTGGAAAACCTTGCGTGCAAGTTCAGCCTATACTTTCATTGTAAAACAGCTATTTATTCCTCTGACGTCGAACACAGAGGCCATAACTTGAATACACTTCATTACCTAACTTTCACTAGCGTCTACAAATTTGGACGCTGTCCATCACCGAGTTCAGAGACCACCAGGAGTAACACTGAGTTATTTAGATAAAAAATGGCAACTGGAACAAGCCAAGTGGTCCATTCTTCGGTTTTTACCCAAGTGCCATGTCGTCAGGCATAAATCCCACGCAAACACCCGAGTAGGTGTGAAATAGGCGGGCAGGATAAGCCAAAACACGGGTAGTATTACTACTACCACCACCACCACCTGTGTTCTGTGACCGCCCTCACTGCTACAGCCCACAGCTTTCTAGTGAGACCTGCTGTACAGTTGAGACACCACCAGGAGTAAGCCAGCACCTCTACACTCACAGGCGGCCTCAACTCGGTAGAGATGTACACACGGGTCGCGGGAGCACCAGCCTCCGTCCACACGGGGACCCTGGAATCCATCATGGGGGTCTTGTCCAGCCACGCTCTCCAGCAGCGCACGCAGCAGCAGCTCTTCCCTGACCCGCTGCCTGCGCCGAAGTTCTGTCTTCCCTCCAGGTGATTTGTGTGGGTGTTGAGTCTGGCAGACTTTACTGCGCAGGCGCGATCGGGCAAGTGCACGTAGCGGCTGCTCCGGTTACGTTAGCAGCTGCACTTGTTAGCAGCAGTTGCTAGATGCCCACTAGCACCTTTCAGTTCAGGATTGTCGGTACAGGCTCGAAAGCTGTAATATTTGATCCTTTACACGTTTACGCAAGCTGTACTCTCACTTGACATTTGCTTGAACTTGCATAGCCTAAAGGCTACCATTCAAAAGAGTGTACATATTATATATTAGTCGATCTTCGCAAATGCTTCATCGTGTAAAAATTATTTTTGACGAGTTGAGGGCGCTGCATTGCTTTAGTTTCTACTATGTAAAAGATGGCCACGTTGCTAGCGCGCTAAGTTTACATGGACGAAACTAATTCAAAAAGCCGAACAACACCGATGTCTCACGCTAGCTTGCGTCGCCCAGGCTCAAGCGAAGTTGCAACTGAGTGTGCAGAAACATTGTTCGTGTGACGTAGGCGTGGACTTTTTTTCTACTTAACATTTTTGTCAAATGTTTACACTTCGTTATTTTCTTGCATTCTACTGACCGTTTCTTTCACGCCCATTACTCTTCTGTTCCGTTCTGTACTTCCGTAGTGAACTTATTTCATCTTTTACAATTTTTTTCCTTCCAATTGAGTGCCTTTTTAAAACTTCTTCCATAACTAGCGTGTAACAATTTGCGTCATTAGAATTTCCTAAATGCTCCACACGCATAAGTTGTATAGTTTTATCCCTTGTACCTTCGTTCATAATAATTGAAGCTCCTGTTAGATGGCATAAAATTTTGCTTGCATTGATTGTTGTTTTAAATCGGCAATACTCCTATGCGGAGATGCCGTGGTCCTTGATTATCTGTGGTCGGTTTGCCGCACGGTTCATCACTCAAAAACCAACTAGGACGCGAGAGGGAAAGAAATAGCGTTTTTGCAAATTCAAACTGCTTCGGGAAATAATGTTTTCTTTTTCTCTAGCATTGGGCTCGGTCGTAATGTCCTATTGTAGGTAGCCGAAGATAGATCTAAACCAAGCAGAATATCTTTGGTTTGATATTTCTTACATTTGGCATTTCATTTGTTGTACCTGCTTGTGATAGAAGGAGTGTTCCACCTCCCTCTCATTTTCGTCACAGATGTTGATCTTTCAGAGTAGTTCCTATTGTCTCTGTGATGTTCAGTTTCTTTCTTGCGTTCTCAAGGAACTTTTCTCACTCGAAATTCAGTAAGTTTGTGAAGGCTTCGTCGTGTTCAACAATTTGTGTTCTTTTGACTTCGTTTTTTATAAACCTAATAGTGTCAGAATATGCATGTTAAATTGCGGTAGGATCAAGGAGCTCTTGAAAATTTGTGCGTTACTTCATGAATTACTTTGGTATGTGTCGATGATATAGTTTGTGTCGTATTTTAATTTGAGTTTTTTTCTCGGTTATCTTATAAAAACAATTGTGGGTAATGGTTTCGTGTCATCTATATTTCGACTCCGTTCTTTATTTTGCCAATTGCCTGCCGGAGCGATATTATGTTAACATTTGGATGGCTTTAATTTACGTGCACTCAAATGGATCCATGTCAAGTATTAATGCCCAATTTGCTTTTTATTCTACGACTGTCACGCTAATATGGTGGACCACTGGCACCACCTACCGCACTCTCTCATCCAATTTTCCTTTGTGCGAGTCTCTTGCGTGAAGTATTAGCTGAGAGGGACTTGAGACAAGGGGGCTTGGCGCTCTCAGGACCTGCATTTCTTTAGGAGTTCTGCCAAGAGACTACCCCTTTAGCATTTGAATTCTCAATGAATATGATTGTGGATAAGTCTCTATCTGAATCAGCTGTCTCTGCGACAAGTCGTCCAGTCTTCAAGACTGGACGCGACTGGTACAAACGCTGTGAAAATGTATTGTGCTGAACGCGACTTTTTAGCGTGGTTCTGACGTCAGCAAGAAAAAAATTGAAACCCTTTCTCAGATTAGATATTTGGTAACCAAGGTACAATTTGCGACTTACGTTATGTTCGCCGACAAGGAGTGACTACCCACCAAACAACATCGTGCTTGAAAAAGGAGTTCTGTCGCGTAGACTGCCATTCAAATGAGGTGCTCGGCTGTATTACTTTAACATTGAAGATCTGTACGACACTGGCGAACTGGCCAAGCAGCACGTGCAACTCTGCCGTGCGGTGCCTTGCGTGAAAACGCATTCTTGCATCAAATTTATAATTACAATTGGACGGCACAAAGACATGAATTAGAACCTCTATAACTTGTATTATCTTGGACCTTTGAAGGAAATTACTATTAAGTGTATCCTTTTGATCCAGCAATTGAATTCAGAGAAATATTACTTCAAAATCAGCTACTTCTGGTATAAAAGTGGCAAGTCACCAATTTCTCTTTAGTTTTGACGGACAAATGGGTACGGCAGATATCTCAGAGCGTGCCACAGAAACACTACCTTGACTTAGACACGCAAAAAATAGCGTGGCTACTGAAGGAGGGGCCAACACTGGACGGATGACATAGCCAACATTGCACTGACACCTCACCGTCTGGCTTCAGGGGGCATGAACACGTGCGAGGCCTACCACGCCTTCTCGGGGCCTCTGGCAGCACTTCACGTCGCCACTCTGGAATGTAACATGCTCAATTTCGCCCACGATTACCGAAATAAGGAGCTGCTCAAGCAGCTCTACCCTCGAGACTTGCCCTCAGCTACGTTCCCTTTCGTCAAGAGGTGACCTTGTTTTCGAAAACTGCCCACATGTTGGAAGAAAGGCTCTGTTCAGGTTCTTCTTACCGCAGATAATGCTAAAGTACACAACAACATTTATAAAAAAAATCCCTTCGGAGTGCATGCTACTTTCTTTTTCATAAGTAAGACAAGGTAAAATTTGCTTGCATCCACAATAAAGAAGTTGCATTACATACTAAATGAGGCCTGACCTTCACGGTGAGTTACCTCAAATTACAAATTCTGTCATCTTTGTAGTTCTCACACTTTCCGTATTTACGTTGACTCATTTTCTGCTCAGGAATTTTTATCTCGTGTTGTATTCAACCGTCGGCTTTAACATCAAGTCTTACCTTCGCATTTCGGTGGACAGGGAATTTAATCCAAAAATACCTTTGCGCCTTCCACCAAATTCATTGTTGAGAACTAAATCAACGTATCCCCACACAGAATAACACTCATGGCTGCAATGGAGTCTCGAGTACAGATAAAATAATCACCGCTTTGGATGGGAAGAAATTAGCCTCTCTTTTGATTGTATTATTTCACACACTTTCTGAATGCATTTCTCTCGGACTCGAATTTTTTCAATGAGCAACTAACACTATTAAAATATGGTGTTTAAATGTGGATTGGGTTGAGGTTTAACCCGTTAAGAATTATCTCCAGCGGTTGACTATGAATCCATATAAGTATGTATGTGAAATTACTGCTAAACCGGTATCGTGAAAAACTCGAATCTCTTTTATTGTTAAAAATCAATGGTCTTTCGAATAGCGCTTATTTGGGGACGAATTTATGCTTCAATATCTCGGTTTTGTTTTTTAACACAAGCGCTTTTCATGGAAGGCCTTGTACCACTCCACCTCAAATCGCACCGTTGGGACCCATCACTGGTCCTGTCCGGAGCACGCGCTCTAAGGATTACATTTGCAGCCGTTGATTCTTTGCTGGCATTTGCTCGAGCGGAAGTAAACTCGCTAAGGAGTAGTGTGTACTGCGTGTTCCTAGAGGGTCCTACTACAGCCTACGACAAAATGGACACATTTTTATTTCCTTAAACGTGTTGCCCATGTTAGTCTGTACACTAGGTTGTTCGATATTCTGGAGCGCAACCTCGTTATGGTTTGAATTGTTGATATTTTTGGTGTTTGTCTCGGTTGTCCTTGTGTTCACTTCATAGGATTGTCTGACGTTTACTAAGTGCATAAATACATTACATATGCGGCTTAATGCGGAATAGCTTGACATTATTTCCCGCAGCAGATAAAACTTGTGCAGAAGCGACTTCTTTCGCTCTCTCCTTTTCTTTCCGAAAAATAAAAACAACCACGTATATTTATGGGCATTTTTGTGTAAAGATAAATTTAGTTATTACTGTTGTTAATATCACTTTCGAAAGGTATGGTAGTATACGTTTATAATTTTTTATTATAAATATGTACTTCATATGCGTTACTTTGGAACACTGTAAATTCTACGACGCTCTGTCTATGTATATCGAGTTACGGAATACTGAAAACGGTAGCACTAATTTCGGTGTCTGTTATCGTTTATGTATAATTTTTGTTCATTATTACACTACTAACCTTTTAAACACTCCAGCCAGCTAATCACCATAGTACTCGCCAGCATTTCATAGTTTCATTCTGCCTTTGTTTCTTAACGTTTTAAGTCACTTCAGTTTCGTTGTGCATATCGATCGTCGTTTAAGAGCGACGATGCCACCAAAATTTGTTACAAATTAGCCCTTGTAGTTAGCCTTACTTTCGCTGGTGACTACGAGAATAAGGCTATATTGGTGTGCAACCTCTTCTGAAAAAGTGCTCGGTGAACGAACTTTTGTAACTTCGTTCATTTTACCGTGCATTATTCATAACACGCATGTTTATTACATTTCAAAGTGCTTTATTGTTGATTACTAATCGAGCAACCCCCAAAATTTACCAATGAAGCAAAGAATTAGAGCTCGGGACTTCAGAAAATCTATCGACTTCCTCAACGAAACTTGACTTGATGCATTTATTTCTGCCGCATCATCTAGTTGGAACGTTCATGAGCAGAATATAGAGCATTTTGCGTGCATGTAGGCGCTTCTGGAATACTTACGTCTGGTTTAGGATTGTATGATCTATAACGGTGTTGTGCAGTGGTACATATTAATTCGGTGCTACGCGTTAATCTTGAAGTACGAGTGAGCTGTGTGGTGCATGTGAATACTGTTACGCGTTAATAAAGTGACGCGTCCGTGCTGTCACGCGCTTACAGGGCGGCCGTGACATCGTGTTACACCGTCCTCAAGAGGGCACTGCACGTTAGGTTACCTCAGCTGTAGCTAGGCCTTCGGTACCAACAACTTTTGGGCTTACTTTGCTTCTTTCCATTTTCATACTTTTTTTCCTGATTATTCATTTTTTCTTCCTGGTGTTTCTTTTTCTTAACTAACTGTTTCTACACACTAGGAATCCTCTGTTGGAACACATCTGGGCATAGATTACATGTTTTCCGAACTCAATATTAAATGATTTCCTTGTTTTTGATCTCTTGAGATCGCGTGGGCAGGGAGCTTTAAACTAACTAATAACCTAACTTATTGCGTTACACGTTGATTCGGTGTTCACTTTCGCTCGTGCCACACTATCTCAGTACCTACGACGTCTGTCGAATGAGATCGCTCTGGACGCCACATCCACACGGGAGCTGGTAAGAGTTCCTCTGCTACGTCTGACGCCGCTCTCACCACTTCGGTGTGCTTGTCTGAGAGACTAGGTTTAATGTATTCCTACGTTACTGTTCGGTAGTTCCATCGCGCGCCTTCGTATCATGGTCGTAAAATTTATTGTAGGGTAAGATCCGATAAAATTCCGCATTGAGGATAAATTTTCCCGTTAAGCACAGTGTTCTGATTGTGTTGAGCTTGTAGCTCGACTCGCCTACTTTTCTTAAACTATTGTCTTTGGATATTATTAAATCCAACCAGGTTACCTCAGCTACAGATAGGCTGTTGGGACTTTATTTTTCGTGCCCACTTTGCCTCATTCAACTTTCATTTCTTCCTAGTTATCTCTACCTTGTATTTTCTTCTTCTTCTTCATTCTTTTCGCTGTTTTAATTCGCAGAAAATCCTGTGTGGGACCACAACTTGTACATGGGTTCCCCGTTTTCTTTAGTCCATACTCAATAGTTCCTTCTCTTCGCTCTCTTGAGGTTGCATTCCATGCAGCCATGGAGCTTTCAAATAACGAGGAATAACAACAATGTTAAACCCTACTTCTGCAGATTAACTCTCCCAAATGGTGGAAGATAACTTCCATTCGGGAACTTTCTAATCTTCAGCAAGAAAAAGAGAACGAACAAAACTGTGTGAAACGTAAATATTTTAAGATCAAGAGTTTTCTGGTTTTCCTCGTTCTCTCTTTTTCGCTGAAGAGAATTTCCACGTGGGGAATAAAATTATCTTTATAACCACGATCGGATAACCAGTCTCCAATTCTTTTGAACGTGCCTTCTCTCGTTTGCCGTTCTTAACCGGAGCGTGTTCAATTCAAATGAAGTGAGTGCAGATCCTCAGGGCTGTTTTTTTCCAACTGCGGTTTTGCTCTTTCCGTAATATTTTGTTCTTGTATCATTTTGTTCATCGGCTATGTCTTCAATTTTTTCCCTTTCAGTCGCATTCGATTTTTGCGAGAAATTTTGATAGACTTATTCACTTCACTACGGAACATTTTCTTGAAGAATAATGTAAAATTACACCGAAGGGAAGCACTAGTCTAAGTACTCATATTTCTCGAACGTGGAATCGGGACTCATCATGCTCGGCCTTACTCTTGAACTCTTATTGCAGGTACCCCATCCATTACAACGACATCGTGAAATGTTACGGCATTCCGTTCCCGTCGGACATTCCGGTAGTGTACCGGTCGCAGCGGTTCCGCCACGACGTGCAGGGCAAACTGCCCATACAGTTCGAGCAGTACATGGGCTGGAGCAGCTTCTTGCAGGCGCTGGGGATGGCGCTGGGTGCTGGGTATTTCTTGGCTCTGGGCAGCTTCAGCTGGACCAGAGCACTCGTCATGAAGGTATGCGCACGTTCTGTTTGTTTTTCTCTGGTTGGGCCTCTTCAATGCACCAAGTACTTTCTTATTTATCCTCTTGAACGCCGTCATTGTATAATTTTTTCTTATTTAGCCCTATAAACGTCGTGCACATATAGTCTTCTTATTTAGCCCATAAACGTTGTGCTCCTTTTTTCCTTAAACGGGCTCATTGCCCTATCATTAAGCCTCTAAAACGTTCTTATTGTCATCTTATTTAGCACCTTATGAAGCACCCTGAAGGATTCCGAGCCGTTGAGTAGTAGCAATAACGAGGGGCGTAGACTTCCTATCGTGCAGGTGCGTGTAGAGTAGTTTAGCGCTTGTTGCCCCTGACATCTGTGATGGGTATACTTGCTTGAATCTGAATCTTCAGCAGCTTGCAGTAACTATTTCAGTTTTCTCAGTAACTGAATCTTCAGCAGCTTGCAGTAACTATTTCAAGTTTTCTAAGTAACTGAATCTTCAGCAGCTTGCAATACCTATTCGAGTTTTCTAAGTAACTGAATCTTTAGCAGCTTGCTGTAACTATTCCATTTTTATAAGTAACGTTGACAATCAAGTTTCTCCGACTGTTCAGACCGTTTTTAGTCTTCTGAAGCTTAAGTTAGTCACGCTGCCCGAAAGAGTCGTGTGTTAGGAACCGGGAGCTCACTAGTTCTGCAAAAACAGACAGGCTTTTGAGCCGAGCACTTACAATGATCTATAATTTTGTCCGCCCTAGTATTTTCATTAATTGTTTTATAAATTTAATGATGGTTAGGGAAAAGAGTTAGACCGGGCATGCTTGCAGTCCCTAAAAACTATGTAACTAGGGGAAAGTGCCCCTTTTTCCCGAAATTTTGATTTTTCATGCATGAAAATCTATCTCCTGTTACATTTTGCTATTGTAGTAAAATGGTCTTTAAAATTGTGCGATCTCTTAAAATGTGTCGATTTTCGTTAATTTGAAATGAGTTGTCCAATTTTCAATTTGAAATTGAAATGTTCAGGTGTTCGCTTTTATATTCGAATGGAACGTCTTCTTTTTGGTAAAGTTCACCTCGTGGTTCGGAAAGATTGTTATTTAGCTTATTTTGGAATGGGTAAATTTTTCGTCAAATCCTTATAGAAGCAAAGACTCGAAGCTTCCATGAACTGAGTAGGCGGTATCTGCACTACAGGAGTCACATGTGAGGTCCGTAGTTAAACTTGTCTTTCATTCTGTAATTTTTTCTCACGGTATGCTTACACAGATGCAATTACCACCTTTAAAGTGATCATAGTGCAATGAAACTAACCACCTGCAAATATCTTCAGTGAAGTTTTTCTTCTTGCTTACCCATTTACCCTCTGACAGATATTTACGCTGTCTTTATGATGAGACAACTATGTTTTTGTCAATGATATGAAACACCCCACCCGATGCTGCCTCGGCCTTGTCGTGGCGGGTGGGC